>OX276462.1:20182500-20355000 GCA_946251905.1 Cryptocephalus moraei | reverse complement strand
GAGTGTTTCATTTTTTGGGGGTTCCACCTAGAACACCAACTCAACTTTTGAATTTTGTTTACGATAATTTGCAATATTATTATCCATCTGATCTACCCGTCCCATATATATATCTGCAGTCTTTCCATCTTACACAAACAATGTTGTGGTGGTTTTTTCTGATGACCTCCCCATTATTAAATGAAACACGTTGTGTTTATGAATTGTCGACGTTTCGTTTATTCGTTTGTAGACATATTCATGACAGAGTGGAATATTTTTTCCAGTTGTTACTATTTGAGTTACCAATTCTGTTGAAACCAATGCATATCGCTCTCTGTGGTAACCTTGTTGGTTTGATGTCCCTTTGCCGGGCTTAGTGAGTAGCTTCTTTATTAGATTTGGTGTTATTCTAATAGAATAGCTCTCTTTTTGGTTTGCAGGTTCAGAGGTAACTCATTATTCAGAGTTACATCTGAAATTTTAATTCAAATTGCAAAAAGCCAATGTTCACGTTATAAGCTAACAGCTTTATTGCTGGAATTGTATGAAAATTGCGGATTTCTGTATATTATTAGAGCTTTTCCTGCAAGACTATTAGGTTTCTTTGTTAATATAAGAGTGTTTATTAAAAGATTTGTTTCTGCAGCCAGTTTGTGATAGTTTGATGACTGTTTCCTTTGCGCATGCGTGACTGCAGTTTGATTTAAAACCGTTGCGGATTTTTTGTGCCAGAACACTTTTACCGAATTTCAAACTGTACAAGGATTTCACGTTGCAAAGTGTTCTGTGCCTTTTGTCCTATGGTTTTGTTGTCACTAATGTCACTGTCATTTCTGTTTCTAACCTCAGAAGTCGGACGGACGTGTAAGGAAGCTACTTGGTTTAATAACAATTTAGGTTTCATTGTGTTTATTTTTACAAAGGTAAAATATTGGCAGTTTCATTTCTTCATGCTACTCCTATTCTATAATTTTCTTCGTCAGCAATTTCTTCTCCATCTGCTTCATGTCTATAGACATCGTCACCTTCATTACCCTCTTCTATTTCTTGGAGTGGAAATTGATCCTCAATAGCAAAGTTATGTAACACACAACATGCTCGTATAAAGTGCACCATATCTGGAACACTTCTTAATTTCAGTTGAAAAGAATTTAACAGCAGATTTTATTACCCACTCCAAAAACGTTTTTTTTTTAAACACGTTTCAGACCTTATCAAAGAACTTTCAGATATATGTACTATTTATAATTCCAAGTTTTGTAACGTATTGCAAGAATTTAGACTGGCGTGTGGGAATTGTTCATTTTACTTACCTTTTACCTTTTAAACTTTGTATTCACCACAAGGACGCCTAGGTTACAATGGCGGCCATGTGCCGGCCGAGGTAGAAAAATTTGACGGCACTCCAAATACGCATGCGTCTGACTGAGAGTCCGCAAATAATACTCAAATCGCTCTGATAGCTTTAAACGGTTTCAAACAACATGACAGCCACTGCAAGGACGCAAGATTTTTAACCATAGTTTTGGTTTGACACTGCAAGGACGCCAAATTTCGAATACGCATGCGTCTGATGGTTTGAAACCGTTGGAAACTACTGCACAAACAAACCTAAAATATATCAAGGACCAAAAATTCCAGTGTTGTTCGTTTATTAACATAATGCATACTACTAAGAAATATTGAGTAAAAACATATGCTCTCATTTAACAATAATACCTTGAGTATCTATCAGGAATTAAAGGGGCTTGTGCGTTTTTTAAATAAATTGAAAACTGCATACGAGTTTCCTTGAGGTTTTGGTACTGAGAAGTTTGCAGTTATACAAATTTTAGCATTCCCTTCTAGGGGCCATAATCCTTTAATATATATGATTTTTGCGGCGAAATTGTAACCCATAGCGTGTCAAAATACATTCGTGTATAAAACGTTATCCAGATTCTTTGACCAATTTCAATGTACTTTGTAGAACTTGTGGAAAATATGTAAATAAACAAAATATATCACTTGGTTACAACTAATTTTAATTCAACGAGAAATGTCGGAAATGGGATAAAATTGCTAAATATGATTTCTAAATCCATTCTTAGGCTATGGTTTTTTATTGTCAAATATGTTATATACTGCCTCAACAGTTTATTGATGTCAGAGTAAAACCTTTAAAGCATTTTAATGACTTTTATATGCAAATAGTTCCAGATTTAAATGATAACATCAATTACCAGTAATACTAATTTGTATTTTAGATACTAACTTCTTTTAAGTCATTATTTCATTCAATGAAATCCTGTTGACTAGATTTAATGGATGCATCTCCAGAACACATTCGGCAACCCCGTTGGTTTAATCTCCGAAATAAAATAAAACTTTCACTGGATGAAGAACGCGTGTGGCAGCATGAGAGCATAAAAGTTGCAAAAAGAATAAAACTCCTCAGACCTTCGGGGCGGGTAATTTTTTCATTAGCAGTTGTGTAATTCTATTCTTTACTTAAAAACCAAATAAACCGTCACGTTTCCGTCTCGCTCTCTAGAGCGATCGCTGGCAGTAAAACTAAAAGCTCTACTTTACAGCCGAACACTTAACCTGATAGTTTTTACAGCTTTCAGTCGGCTAATTACGTCTCGTCGGTTCAGAAATTAATGACTTACTTGCGTTTAAAGGAAGATGATTGAAACGAAACAATTTCAAAACAGTAATGAAATACCAATGTGTTTTTATCAAATGAGATGTGGCTGTAAGTGCTCAAATGATTGATATGAAATTAGTAATATTGATTTGATAAACCTGCGATTAAGATGAGCATAGTTTTATTTTATAGTAGTAAATCTATTGACCAATTTATTCATTCTATATTAATCCTATAAAGTAAATTAAGAGTAACATACAATTAGAGTTGGATGTTGTCGATCCTGAAGAGTAAGATATTAATAAATGTTTATAATTGTATCGAAATATTATCTACACGAGCGTTTCATGATGAATAAGATAGGGTTTCAATTGAAAATTAAGATCATTTGTTAATCAAACAAACGACATTACTAAACTAACCAAACAGCATTTGGGTATTGTTACCCAAATATCTCAACTTTTGTTCACCTGTACATTATATACTAGATTCTTTAGAAATTATAAATGCATGATCCTAATTGAGTAGATTCTTTAGTAATACTCAAATTATATAAAAAAAAATCCGTGTGTACTGGAGTAGATATCTCAGACCGGTTCAGGCCCACAATTTCTTAAATAAACTCACTTATGTAAAGCACTGGTGCGATCACCCGGCCTGGTCTCCTCCCGTGGGCCCCCACTCGTCCGCCAGGGTTCTCCTTGTAGGGCTCCACTCCCGGAACCCTCCCGGATTTTAGCGCTAAAATTCTCGCCAAAATTTGACAGTGCACGGAACTCTAAAAGCACGGAATGCGGCACAAAAATCCGAGTCGTGGGGTGGAGGAACGTCGCGCCAGAATTTACTCATTTAACTCTAGACAACTCCAAAATAGAACAAGTACCTACACTCATATAAGTATTTGAGCCATGAGATTCGTTTAGGTAGTGACAACCAAACCTGTAAGAACCAAGAACATCCAAGAAGAATTGGACTATCTTGGGCAACCTTCGGAAAGTTGACATGTGCTAAAATCAGATGTCCCTATATGCCTCAAAAGGAAAGTTTTTAACCAATGCGTCTTGCCTGTGATGACATACGGCGCCGAGACTTTAACCCTGACAAGACGGACAGCCAACAGAATCAAAGTTGCACAGAGAGCTATGGAGAGTTGGGTTTTACGAGATCGAGACGATACCGAGAGTGTCGCCGTAATATCGGTCTCGCTCTCTCGAGACCGAAATTTGCCCACTCTCGTCTCGGTATCGGCGAGAATAAAGTAAAATTACTCTCGTCTCGGTCCCGATATCGTCTGGGTCTCGCCTTATTCGCGCCTCTTTTGTGTTTTTTGAATGAAATCTGAAAAAAAAATTTTATAAAAATGAAATAACCAAAAGACATATTAAAACTTTGATATTTCCTTTTCTGGCTTATTAAAAACATATATGACATTAAACAAACTTGTAAAATAAAATAATATGTAATAAGAAATAAGGTACTATATATATATATGTATATATTAAGATATTGAAATTTACCTAAAATTATTATAATAATAATTCATGATATATTTATTAACATATTATTATTATGATATTGTGAATTGTTATTATTATTATATTACCTTTATAAAACATGAACATGAAAACATGAACATGAACATTAAAATATACTAAATGTATTATATACCTACTGTTATGTCTACTCAAAACAAAATTAGATAGGTACCTACCTATTTTAAATGCTTAAGTATTAAGTAATTATTTATCTAATATTTCCGATATCAATTTCATAAATTTCCTTTGCCAAATTACTATTGACCCAAGATTTGATACAAAAAAGAGATTTAATTGTATCATCATTTAGTAATATCTGTGTTTTGTTAAAATTTTACCTGCCTTTGAAAAAAGCCATTCAACAGGTACTGTTGTAGCAGTAATTGCTAAAATATCTTATTTTAAAGTCTTCATTTAATAAGTCTTCGTCCGATAAGTAAGTAGTTAAAATAATGTTAATAATAATTTGAATTTCGGACAAAGCCTTCTTCTGTTATTCATTTTTCATTTATTACCTACCTATATACTTGTCTATTGTTAACCTCAAATAAGGTTGTTAAACGAGGGTCTCGCTCTCGGTATTTTTTGAACACTCTCGTCTCGGTCTCGGTCACGCTACGAGACCGAGACCGAGACGAGACCGAGAGTTTCTCTCGGTATAGTGAAACCCTAATGGAGAGAGCAATGCTGGGTCTATGGGTCTATGGGTCAAATCCTACCTCTGAGAGATAGGCTTGGCAAACACAAAAATAAGGTGAGAACTGAAGCAATCGACGCCTAGGATCACTGACGACAGAGGGACGAAAAAGGTTACATAGTGCAGACCGTGTGCCGATGCATTCCGCAGCAGAGGACGACCATCAGCCCAATGGACGGATAATAAAAAGCGTTCCCATTCCAACTGCATGAACGCAGCACAGGACAGAAGGGGATGGAAATTACTACGGGAGGCTTGTATCCAGCAGTGGACGAGAATAGCCGATTGATAATGATGATGAGCGATCATGCACTCTGAAATGGTGAATTCGGGTATATAGTAATTCACCAAAATGTAGGAAAATTTTCGGAATGTTCTTCCAGGAGTACTTAGAGGTTTGGAACTACCCTAGTCATGAAAAACAAGCGTAAACCGGCGCTACAAACATATCCTAGAGTCGATCCGATGTTCAGATATAGCGTTATAGGAAAACATCTGAAACTTCCCCTTTTCACCCTTGCTGGTGGAATGAGAGTACGGACGCAGCCCCCTCGGGATGTTTCCTGACGTACTCTTTCTTCCTAAATTTCAAAACTGCTAAAGTTGTGTATAATTGGAGGGAGAAAGAGAGAAATAACAAATCGTACATTAAAGAGTTATTCTTGTTTTAATCCATTCTTTTAAAATTTTTAGGTTACTCAAGCTACATCCATATCTTTCTCTACCTGTAGCTGTTATGTATGTTTCATACATAACACTAATCTCAAAGTAAATTGTGGGCGGCTGAATCGTTCAAGATATTTTCTACATTAATAATATTTCTATCATTACCGATCTGCTAAAAAAATAAATAAAAATAGTAACGTGCCCTCCAGCCAAGTTACGGACAAAAATGTTATTAAACTATATTATACAATTTTGTAATACAAATTTTAAATGTTTTATAGAAAATGTTACAGCATATTTGTTAAACCAAACAATATGTGTAAGGGAAGATTTAGCAAATTATTTTGTTAAACTTTTAATACACATTCGATATCGAAATTGATATAGAAAGATTTGTAACGAAATAGCCTGCCATAAAGATAAGCTCCTCTCGGAATGAGTCTCTTCAAAGAAATTCATAATGAGATAGATTCGGAGTACTGGTGGAATTCTCAGAAAGCCGTAGAGAATTCGAGTACTATCTGCAAGGTTACCGAAAGCACAGGAAACACCTCGATATTTCTGGATTCCCCATATGGCTAAATAAATAGCAGAACGATAGCGAGACGGAGAGAGTCGCCGGTAGTCGTAAACTGTCGCCGGGAGACTAGTCGCCAGATGTCGTCCCAGCCGGACGTAAGATAAATAAGCAGTGTATAATATAAATTAATTAGTTAAGTGATAATAAATGTAATAAGATAAATTAGATTAAGTATTTGTAGATAAGTGTAGTGTAAGCGTACAAATAAATTAGTGTCAAGTGGTGAAAACAAATTAAGTATGACAACTCGTATAGCATAGTAATTCTCGCGTAGGTCAAAACGTTACAGATGTAATGAAATGAGATTTGAGAAAATTTCCAAAAACCGAAAAATAACAACAGTAATGTACCCTTTAAAGAATGTTTAGCCAAAAATGTTTTAAAAGTTTAATACATGAATCCAACGGTGGACTAAACGTTAAAAGATTAAAAAGGTCCTTCAAGTAGTGAATATTGCGAAAATTTCCACCATCCGAAAATGGCAAGAGTAAACTAATACTTTATCCCAGCCGATTTTAAAGTAAAGATTACTATGTGGTGCTGGCGTAGCACAAAATCTAAATACAGAGTTACAGAGTAAATACAGGGCCTGTTTGTGAAATTTACTTTCAGAGAAAAGTGTACTATATACAAACATACTCAAACATTTTTGCAAAAACAAATTTTGGGTCTCAATGAACCTTATAACATCTAGAAATGCTAATAATTTATTTCAGAAAAATCGACCCCAATGCAATATATCTCACATAGTGCCTCACAGAGAAAGTAAAATGAAAGATCTAAAAATTCCCGAAAACTCTATATCCTAAACTCCTTAACACTTCTTACAAAACTTAATAAAGAAAATAAAGATGTGACATTGCGTATCCAGGCCTACCACCTGGCAGCCATAGATTTTATTAAACGACAGTTAACAAAAGTGAATATGAACATTGTTAACTAGTGAAACGTTACGTTACGATTTCCTTTTCCCTATTTCGTACTGAATTCAGTTTGCAGTTGTAACATTATTAAGGTTTAATTAGCAGAGAACTTGAGATAACAATGCTATTTATCGCCGTCTGGTCGATTAAATGGTATCTGCATGAAACAAACCTCTGTGCTGTTTAAATAATACACAAGTCCCCTACCGATTAGGGCACGTTTTCAGCCTCCACAAAAAGCTTGTAAACCTGTTGTACTTAGAGGAATATAAATGTTGGATGGATTATAAGGGTTGGGGATGAGTTTTAAATTATTTACCGTCGGCCGGAATTCGGCCAATTTTTTTATTAATTAAAAAGGAGTGGCAACTACTCCAGAAGTAGAAACGTTGCTAAATAACGAACAAACGTAACGACGTATGCCAGAGTTTTTATTGTTTTACACCTAAAAAACAATAACAACCGAAACTTATCAAATATTTAAAGAAACTCCCGGGATGAAGCCGCAGTCCAAAAGTGTATATTCCACTACCCTGCTTTGCATAAACCTGTTTGCTTTTATCTTTAAATCCAGATAAAAGAAGGACGGTACGTCCGAGAAAGTTAAATCACCGTTTTTTCATTAGGGTCCTCAAAATAAGCCGGGCCCCTTTTATATGGAGAACCAAATTAGATTTAGTTGTGACGAACAACAAAGGGATAGATTAGGTGCCCCCGGTCCCTGACGTACATATTTTAACTTGGGAACTTGGAAAAACTTCGGGGATTGCTCCGTTCCCGGTCGATTAGCGGGTTTTGAGGAATCCTAGAGGCGGTTCGAAATTTTAGATGGTGGTTTTCAGGAAAGTTTATTGATATGTGTTAAAGATTCTTTATCAGATCTAAAGTTGGATCTCTGTTCTGTTTCTTCAATCACAGTCTTTCAAAAATAAAATATTTTTCAAATGGCCTCTTATACATTTACAAACTCGAATTATAAGGGCCGGTACTTTGGGTCCTGATTAAACATCGGATTAAGTTAATCCCCGATTAAAACAGCCAGTCAACTGAATCGCAGTTATAAATAACAGACGAAAGTAGTCGTACTTTAGTTGGTTGGCTGTTTTAATCGGGAATTAACCTAATCCGATGTTTAATCAGGACCCAAAATACCGGCCCTAAGTATATTTCGTAAAACATAGTACAAGTAATTGTCTTATAATATTGGCAAATTTTTCGTACATTAATATTAGGTTTGTAGGTAAACGACAAAAAAATACTGTGTACATGATAACGTTACTAACAAAGGATACCAACACAGTCCCGATGCCAACTCAGCAAAGCATACAGGAATTACACTAGACTTGACTTGAGAGTTCATATTGATTATATACGTGATGAGCTGGGTATAAAATTTAAAAACATGTGAAGGCTACCAGGGAAGAAACTCCAGGTAAAGGTAAAACTACGTTTTGCGTTTATACAAGCAGTCATGTTGCCGGTCCCAAAATCGGATAAAGGAGGAGGCTTTTGAGGTGAGGTTAGCAACCTGCCTCGGGTAAAAAAACCAAAAACGCTCACAGAACAAGGAGAGTAGCCTCGGATAGGACGGATATAACTAATGACGACCCGGCGAGATTAAGGAAAAGACAATTTTGGAAACGAGAACGCCTACGAATAGCCACATGGAATGTCACATCAATAATAAATAAAGACCAGGAAATAATAATAGAGCTTGAGAACCACAATATGTGCATTATCAAAGACGAAAAAGAAGGGCAAGGGAAATTTACAATTGGCAGAGTATCTACTGATCTACAGCGGAAGAGCAGAAGATGACAGAGCAGCTCCAGGAGTGGGTCTGTTAGTGCACGAGAAGTACCAGAAAAACATAATAGACATCTGCTATGTTAGTGACAGAATTCTACTTACTACGTTCGAGCTCACGAAGACAACCAAAACACATATTATAAGTGTATATGCCCTTGATACCACTAAACCACAAGAAGAGAGAGATTCATTCTATGACGAACTCCAGAACACTCTTGACAGGATACCGAAAGCAGAGGAAGTTATGATTTTGGGGGACCTTAATGCAAGGGTCGGTGACGAAACTATCGTAGGCATCAAAAGCCGATTCAATGAAGATCTCTTAAATTATAGCGGAGAACAACTAATACAATTTTGTGCACACAACGAGCTGAGAATCAATAACACGTTTTATCCACATAAACAATCACACAAATACACTTTTGAAAACACCAGAGGACAAATAGATTACATCATCACAAACCGAAATATTCACCCTTCGAAAATATTAGATGTAAGGGTCTTAAGTTCAGCAAATACAGGAACCAACCACAGGCTGGTATTAGCTAAATTAGTGGAATGTGTACAAAGAAAACCGAAAAATAAAATCGAAACAATCGAAAAACTAAATATAGAGGCCATCAGCGACGCTACCGCAGAATACCTATACCAACAGAGGTTAAAGGAGAAAATTATTGAAAACAAAATTCAGAAGGATGATGATGTCGAGACTGCGTGGATGAAACTTAGTAACAACATAACAGCAGCTGCAAAGGAAGCGCTTGGTAAACGCAAAATAAACAACAATGGAAACACCAACTCGAAGCCATGGTTCACCGAAGATACAAAAATGCTTGCAGCAGAGAAATGGAAGGCTTATCTACAGCTAAGAAGTCAAACTATCACATATGGCCAATACAAAATTGTTAGAAACAGATTGAACACAGACATTCAGGCAATCAAAAGAGGGTTCTGGGAGAAATATTCAATAGACATGGAGCATGCTTTATACGGAAGTCAAAGAAAGATATGGACTATGAGACGAAACCGCAAAAAAACAATTAATGAATATGTACAAACCAAAGCAATAACAACAGAAACATGGGAGAGACACTTTGAAACTCTATATAGTAACACACACATAGACGAGATAATAGGACTGGAACGTGAAAATGATTGCAGCGAAGACAAAGAGGAACAAAACCACACAATAACAAAACAAAAAATTAGTCGTGGCTAAGCGGAAAAATCGGAAAGCACCAGGACTGGATAATATTCATAATGAGCTGCTGAAATATGGGGGTAACGCATTAACGGACGAAACGCAAATTTTATTTAATAAGACATACGATAGGACAAACGTGCCAGAACAGTGGAAACAAAGCATCAAAATCCCAATTTTCAAAAAAGGTGAAAAAATGGATCCACAAAATTATAGAGGGATCAGTCTGTTAAGCGCACCTACAAAGTTATTCACAAAAATCCTAGCAGAAGAAATAATACAGACTGGTATCAGTGAGGAACAACAGGGGTTTCGACAAAACAGATCCGCCATAGATGCAATATTCATTTTAAGATAAATAGTGGAAAAAACCATTGAGTTTAACAAAATTGCCTTTATGTGCTTTATTGACATCACGCAAGCCTTTGATAGGGTTAGACTCTCCGATGTCGTGAAATTATTAAAGGAGAGGAACTTGAATCCCAAAACAATTGATATCATTAAGGAAATGAACATCGGAAATAACACCTTTATAAAAGCAAATAATAAGCTTTCCAATAAGAGACCAGTCTCAACAGGGATCAGGCAAGGGAATAGTCTTAGCCCAATACTCTTTAATCTTTTAATGGATAAGATCATCGTGGAAGTAAAATCTGCATAATGATATAAACTGGGCATGGAAGAATTTAAAATAATCTGCTATGCTGACGACGTGGTGATAATATCGGAAGATGAGGACAATCTGCAGAAGCTACTTTATAGATTCGAAAGAGTAGCAAAGGAATTAAACATGCTGATCTCTATCCAGAAAACGAAGTCTCTGACAATATCGAGATAACCGAGAAGGTGTAAGTTAGCAATCTACAATAAAAGCGTAGAACAGTCATGCCATTCAAATACATAGGCGTTAATATCACAAGTAACAGAAACATTAAAGAAGATGTCTGAACACAAACGATAGCGGCAGCTAGGGTATCAGGATACCTACGGGACGTTATATGGAGAAACAAACACATGATTATTGAAGGCAAAACGCGAATTTACAAGACATGCGTAAGACCTATTATGACCTACGCCACAGAAAAACGAGCAGAAACAGCCGCTACTAAGCAACTGCTAAGAACAACCGAAATGAAGACGCTAAGATCAATCACTGGCAAAACGCTTAGAGACAGAGTGAGAAGCAGCGATATAAGAACCTAATGTGACATCCTAGACATTGTAAAATGGTCCAGGATAAGAAGTCGAGCATGGAGAGACCACGTCGAGAGAATGGCTCATAATCGGCTACCCAAAATCGCAAAGAGGAGAAACCAACCAACCGTACACCTCCAGGAAGACTCCCCAAACGACGGTACGAAAGCTGGTCATCGGAGTCACAACTTAGGCTACAGCTTTGAAAAAACAAGACTTTGTCTTAAAATAAGAAGAAGAAGAAGACAAGCATTCATTATCAAAAAACAATTCTTCTCCCATTCATTGTTAGTTCAATGGGTGTTGTTGTGGTGGTGGTCGTTGTGTTGGAGATAGTTCTTTTTAAGGGCTGTGTAGAGCTGATGATTTTTTACTCTCCTCTATATTGATATATAATTGCAATCACAACGTCTTGGGATAGTCCCTGATTGACATATAGAGTAACTATGATCGAATGTATATCTTCAAAATGTGTCCTACGTGTCCACGTTTACAATGTACTGCTATCGAGGGTAAATTATGTTTCCTTTTAGGTAAAATTTTGTCAATTATGCATATTATTTTTCTTTCAAATTTATGTAATTTTCGAGGCAATCTGTATTTCTGACTTAACTAGAAATACAACTATGACCTAATACCATTTTTCGCCCATCCAATTTAAAGGGACACCGCGCCCTTTCTTCGCGCAATTATTCTGATTTGATTCATTACTGAATGGAATAACTACACCTAGTTTTAATATTCCATAGATAATTTATACGTACATGACCTTTTCCCAAATTTTAAAACTGCTTGCTGATTTGACAGCTGATGTATAATTCCAATTATTGCATTTTCTAGGGATTGAAAATTCGTACTTTATCACACGATTTGACAATTTGTGCAACTTCCACTGGAGACCGTTGACCTTCTGCCATTTAAATTAATTTGTTCAAAGTTATAAAAATATTTTTTTTAAGAAATACCGTCAATGGAAATTGGAGCTGCCTCAATGATGAAGGTCGGACTTGAAATGCACCAAGCCGATTATAGACCCCCGTGGCGTTAGTAATCGTACCTCTCGACCTTTCTCAGGTAGGTTGCACTACGAAACAATATAAAATTGATTATGATGCAATATTACGTTCCAGCATATTTTGATTAACGCGAATATATTTTTATTAAAATCGATGTTTTTTCCTCTACAATTCGATACCAAACTCAAATTATTTCCAAGAGAATAATATTGTTTTGTGGTTTTAAATGCGTATCTACTCTAATATAAAGACGAAATTTTTACATATTTGAAAAACAGAACCAGGCACCAATAACCGTACCAAGGCACGTAACTATCGGTTAAAACAAATCTTTTATATAGTTGACCATAACATTTTGCTAGTATTTAATTCGATGATAAAGGCCGGCCAATCACTGCCAACGGCCAATTTGATGGGTGAGACTTTGAGACTTCTACCTATATTTCGTTCCCCATCTTAGAGTATGGACTTTTTCCGAAAGAAGATTTCTCTTTCTCAAATATGTAACAATTTCGTCTTTACATCAGTGAGTAGATACGCATTTATAATTTCGTATATATGTTGAGAAATATACTCCTAATATAATCATTATTTTCACCGAATGTAGAACTCAAATCATAAAACAATTTTATTTTCTTGGAAATATTTTGAGTTTGAAATCGATTTGTAGAGGAAAAAATAACGATCTTAATAAAAATATATTCGCGTTAATCAAAATTTGCTGGAACATGTTATTGAATTATAATCAATTTTATATTGTTTCGTAGGGCAGGCTACCTGGCAAATGCCGAAAGATACGATCCCTAACGCCACGGGGGGTCTATAATCCGGCTGGTGCACTTCGAGCACCACCAATGATTTGGTATTATTACCAACTTACAGCCTTTAAGAGATATGCATTGTTTTTACCATAATTAGTAAAAAATACGTTTCATATTAAATATCTGATTATTTCCATTGTACGCAATTATATTGCACTACCTATATATGGGTTAGTATTAATATAATAGACTAGACTATTGTTAGAGTTTAAGATGGTGGAACGGGTGGAGCTTCTCAGTGGGCGGATACAAGTCACTTTCCACCAACGAAATACACTTTATTGTCTGGATATACCGTAATTAATTGTTAACACACAATGATTAGAAATTAAACGCTGAGTCAAACAATTCGACAACTAATAGTAGCAATAGGTACTTAAGCCAGGCCAGCGCGGATGCGAGCAAGCGAGCGAGTCTCTGCGGTGTGTGTCTGTCGCCTCTCGTTCGACGCTTCGGACAGGCGAACCACTCCCCGTGCTAAGCTGGTGCAACTTCAGCACTTTTAGCATGTGGAGATGCTAACACTATATCACTTTTGAATTAGATCCCTACATGTTAACGGTTTCAACGAAAATTGATATTATTTTTCTTGCATGGAAACGTACATATTTATAACTTTCAGTTTTATTTATGAGCACATACTTCATACAATCTCCATTGTGTATAATCCGAGGCTTATTCATTACACATGGAATATCAAACATTGCCTTAAAAAACGGAATGAATTTCCCGGGAAACGTTTTTTTTTTCGTGCAGTAAGTGTGGTTTTATCAACATTTCCATATTTAAGCTCGACATACCCTTTTTATCCCGAAAAAATATAATATCCCAAATTATTCTCATCGGGACCTAAATTAAGCTCAGTTTATAGGCCCCGTAAAATAAACGCCGATCCTGGCTCGAGTGGCAGGCGAGGAACGATTGAAAATTTTAGCGCTTTCTTGCTTTCTTATTGAAACATTAAAGTTTTACGAGTGGATTTTTTACGATTGCAGAAACAATCACCGCCAGAAAATCGAGTGAGAATTAAAGGACTAGCCACGCAAAAAAACGATATTCATTCCTTCCAGGCGGGACGTCCTGAGGCCTACGGAAAACAAAACGTCACTCTCAAGAAAAATGTTTTTCAATTAAATATAGTGGTCTCGCTTGGCTCCGGAACAAACCGTTTGTTTATTTTTGTATTCAGATAAAGTAGGATGGAATTCATCAGAATGTCAAACCTCTGATAAAAACCATCCGGAAAGGGCTTAAATAAAAGTGAAGGAATGCTTTATTTATTCCACTGTGACAGTATTGATCGGTGGTGGACTGGAAAGCTTTAAAAGCAGATATTTCCTTTATCCCCAAGGGCAAATTTGTAGCGATGAAAGGTTTTAATAAAATGTTGAATCCTCCTGCTGAGATATGTTGGAATTTATTTGAGATCTATAATTTCATAAGTACATGTTTTTTCTCGTCTAAGATATATCAGAAGTGGGACTCTTCTGTCGAGATCCATGAAAGGGTTTTTAAATGCCATTATATTCTAGAAATGTAGTTTTGTGTTCTTGCCTTAGAAAACGCATAATGCCGCATCTTAAATGAAACAGAATAAGTATTTTGGAGTTAGTACTAAGTTTGGATTATTAAACTGTATTACAACTATATAACATTACAAATTAAATTTATAGACTGCAATAATAATACTAAGATAGACTCAAAGTGAAACGTTGGCGAGCCATCATTTACATAAATTATTCATAACCTCACAATAATTTTTAACCTTCTATGAAGTTACGCAAAAAAGCTAGTTTCTACTGTCGGCACTCTCAGAGTGCAACGTGTCTGTTTTGATTTCTTTCTCTCCATTTTGAATTCAATGATTTCCAGAAATATGCTTTGGTCTTCTCATTAAAAAAGCGGAAGGAAATTTTCCGCTGAGATCCCTTTTCATTTTTTTTATGTTTACAGAATGTTAGTTTTCCGAAGCATTCTTTAGTCTCCACTTATTAGACGAAGCACAAATGGAATAATTTCACTGAAATTTACATAAGGTTTCTTTAAGACTGCATATTTCAAATATATATTTGTGTGGTCTCATCTTCGACGATCTGAATTTCCACCATATGAAGTGTAGTGTAACATTTTAAAAATTATTTTTTTGATTATATTCCCACTGATAACAAAAAACCCCATGGCATGCCAAGCTGAAAGGTAGATTTATGGGTAGGATATTAGTATATTAAAGTATGAGTGTAGTGTAACACTGTAGTGTAACATTTTAAAAATTATTTTTTTGACTATAGTCCCACTGGTAACAAAAAACCCCATGGCATGCCAGGCTGAAAGGTAGATTTATGGGTAGGATATTAGTATATTAAAGTATGAGTGAATATTGAGCTCTTTCATACACGCGCGAGTTTTCGAGCACGACGGCGTAGCCGGAGTGCTCGAAATAGAGCAAGTGTTTGAAAGAGCAGTTATCCACGAATACTTTACGAGTTTTTTTTTTTATTGGTACCATATTTTATACCAAAACCAAATGCATACCCAATATAATAAATTTGAATGGGACTCGTGACACTTCGTGACGGCCCGTCGCCCGTCGTGCCACCAATCGGCTTGTCCCGCTACGGCCAAAAACGCTCTGTTATTGGTTGAGATGGCCGTTGTTGATACGTTTCCATGGCGACTTTAAAGCACGCGCCTGCGAAAAAGCCCGATTTACACACGCCAAAGCATGTTTTAAATAGGCAAAATAGCGTACCAATAAAAAAAAGGAAAAGAAAAATAAAAAATAACTTTTTCTCTGAACATTTCTCAACGATATGTTTTATACAAACGTTGTTCGCCTCTATAAGGGCAATAAAAAACCTAAGTTACATTTTTCTCTCAGACGCGAAATAAAAGTTTTTTTTATTTTTTTATGTTTTGACAAAAATATCTTCATTTTTGTACGTTTCTCGACAGATTGTTTTATATAAAAGTTGTTCGCCTCTATAAGAGCAACAAAAAATTTTAATAACATTTTTCTCTCCTCTCATTCGTGAAATAAAAGTTTTTCTTATTTTTATTTATTTTTTGGAAAAAATAACTTTTTTTCTGTACGTTTCTCGAAAGAATGTTTTATACAAAAGTTGTTCACCTCTACAAGAGAAATAAAAAACTCCAGTAACATTTTCCTCTCAGACGCGAAATAAAAGTTTTTTAATTTTTTTTTTAATAACAAGCCGCCATTTTGAAACCGCTGGACGGATTTGGCCCTTTATCGATCTTCACCTAGATATTCTGCAAACTGATTTTTGTACCAATTTTCGTTGTGATTCTTTAAAAAATGCGACCTGTAGCTTGTCGACAAATTTCGTTATATCCAATATATATATATATATATATATATATATATATATATATATACGTGTTATACCGCTTGTACAGACCCAACTTGACATACTCAGTAATCGTTATGAGACCAAAAGTGACCTTACCAGACCCGGCGTCGGGTCTGGTAACGTTTTCCATTGTAAAATGGTTCAGGAGTGTGATAACACCTTATAAACGAAATTTCAGCCGGGCTTGAAAAGTCGGCGAAATTAGTCAGTAAATATAGAATTAGTTCGCGCGATTTCTGCTCAGAGGGAGCTGCCGTTTTATACAAGTACCGGATATATACGTTTGGGTGAATGGTATATACAACCGACGCTGTCAAGCCTGAAAATGGCAACAGCGCATAATCTTAAGAGCTTATAAAATGCATTTATTTGGTAAAACCTACAGTACTCATTAAGTTTAATAACACATTAATAAGTTTTCCTTTTAAAATCTAAAATCTGTTTTCAATATGTTGTTGCATTTTAAATATTTTGAGTACGGCCGGTGCTCATTGGCACAATCTGTCACACGCGCTTCTTCTTCACTTATCGCTGTTTAAAAGAGGGAAGGTAGAAAACCACTTGAAGGGGCCCTATTTCTTTTAAAGAAGTATATATTAGACCATTCAAGACGGAACCTTTTTTTTAACTGTGTATGGACAAACTGACTGACTGGACGACTCTACTGCACTTTAATGCTTAATATTTAATTTTTTAAAGTTTTTGAATTTAATAGTGTACATTATGCCTGAAATTGTTGCCAACAAATGGGAAAATTTACTTGATATTAATCTTAAGGAAAAATATTCTTCATGAAAAGTTGTGCATTATATAGGAATCAATAATCAAGAATAAAATTTTTAAATTAGTAGTATACAGGGAATATCAAAAATAGTTATTTACGCTGAAGAGAAAAGTGCTTTTTAATTTAATTACGGAAAAAATGTAATTCAAATATATTGATAAGAATAAATAATAATGTAAATAAGTCAAAATGCATGACAATCTAATAATTCATTAATGCATTTAAAGTAAAAAAAATTACTAAACACTAATAAATTTTTTATATTTATCTTATTCAACAAAATGTTAAAAAAATGCTAAAGTGCTAAGTAATTATTTATTTTACTTTAGAGTCGATATTTCAATCACCTAATAAATATTATTTGTCAAATAACATATTTTAAATGCAGAAAAAACAAGTTATTTGACCAAAAAAAATGTTTATTAGCAACTTGCTAAGAGATTGAAATACACGGCCTTAGGACTGGTACTTTGGGTCCTGATTAAACATCGGATTAAGTGAATCCCCGATTAAAACAGCCAGTCAACTTAATCGCAGTTATCGATAACAAACGAAAGTAGTCGTACTTTAGTTGGTTGGCTGTTTTAATCGACAATTAACTTAATCCGATGTTTAATCAGGACCCTAAGTACCGGCCCTAAATGTATTAATTAATTATTTGAATTCCATTTGGACTTGAACATAATTTTTCATTTCTATCAACATTTTTATATTACAGTTTGTTTTGTAATTAAATTCAGAAGCACTTTATTGTTCAGCATAAATTAATATTCTTACATCAAAATGAATTTAACAAATTTGATTCTTGCTTATTGATTCCTATGTGATGCAGAACTTTATATAAAGCAAATTGTTGTGTAAAGTTAATAGTATAAATAAATATCCCATTTGTTGCCAACAATTTAGCAGTAAAAGGTGAAATGAGATATTCTTAATTCTACAAAATTGTACATATTTTTTTTAATATTTTAAAATCCCCGGATTAAGTTTTCTTTTTTTTTCTTTTTACGTTATGCTTTATTTATTTTTAAAATATGGCTTCTCTAATTTTAATCAACCGAAGAAAAAATTCCAAAATTCGACAAAAATAATTGAAAATCGAACGAAGCAACCGTACATTTTAACCATAGAATTAAATAAATTGCTTTATTAAATAAACTAAAATATATTATAATATACAATAAATTTTATCTTTTAAATTTTTAAAGATGACTTTAAAAGTGTAAAACTTAAGGTAGTAACACATGCCCTCGGTTTCTTTAAAAAACAAAAAAATACACCTGGGTTACGTAAAACATTAATCTCTTGCCAAATTAGCATAAAAAATAACATTTTGTATGCATTTTGTGGGTTTTTTCATTAGCCCTAATGAAACGTTGCAATTTTTTTTTTATTATTAATAGAGCTATTTTATATATTAACAGAATTAACAAAAACATCCTCTACAAGAACTTTTTAGAGTTTTTCGAGTTTTTTAACTGAGTTCCATTCTTTTACTATGGGTTTTACAGTTATTTACATGTACGGTGCATGCATTTTATGTTTTTTAAATAAGTCGAGGGCAGTTTACACTATCTTAAACGGCAGACCCTTTCTGCCAGAGCCCTAAATTATTTCTGCTGACTACTACCACACCTCATAGAAATGTTCGGTAGTCGGTAAAAAAATACTTTCTACTTCTAAAGTGCGTCTAATTGTTTCTGAAATTTCCTTGACTCAGTACCTGAGTTTACACCTCCTATCGCCAGTGATAACATTTTTTTTGAGCGATTCATTGCTGGAACGTTCAAATAGATGTCTGCTCACCATTAACAAATAATGAAATAACCACAAATATATAACCACAATCACAACACTATCCTTTTCGAGCGTAAAATTGTGTGTATGTGATCCCCTAAACATGGCAACGTTGCCGGGATTGATAGCGTTGATACACTCTAGTTCTGTTATACAAAAGGGTCTCGCAATACCATCGAACGTATTACGGTTCAATAACGGCTATTGAATATGTTGGAATTTTTTATTGACGTTTTTTGCTACCCCTCTAAAGTTGCCTTGATTGTTATAATAAAATAATGCATAAATTGATTTAATTTATTTCTCTAATATCATTGGTTCTAGTGGGTCTGAGGTTGTCTGTCAAACATAAAAGGTCTGATAACGTCGCCTCTAACAGTATATATATATATATATATATATATATATATATATAAATTTCGTAAAGCATGAACAAAGAAGTAAAGAGAAAATATTAAAAAGTTAATAAAACCATTTTGTAAGCAATAAAATTTAGTAGAAATATCCATGGTTCTTTTATTAAAAATAAAATCCTTAATCAATTTTAATATCGAGACTTCCGAATTCGTTAATTTCATAACAATTATAATGTATGTCGTAAGTTATATAATAATATAATATATCTTAAATGTTTGTTGCAGTAAATGTCATCTAACACCGCGAACATGGACGTTACGCTGGAAAATTATCTAAAATTGGGATTTTAGCCGTAACGGTCGCGTGGAGCCTTACTTTCAGCAACAAATTAAAAATATAAATATTAGAGATAGGACTCTGGGAGTCTGGACATTTTTATCGGAAATTTCCTCTTCTTTAAGGATCTTTGTTGCGAATGGCTCTATCTCTAATGGTTTTTGAGTTGTCATCAAAAAATCCAAAGAGCGTTTTTGCATTTCGTTTTTTTGTTAAAAACAATAATTGCAATTTTTCTTAGCAGAAAAAATCCTCAAAACCCATTTCTCAGATTTGCATTTCGCGTCGAATGAGCTATTGCTCATAATTTTGTGAGCCTTCTAACTATTTTTCTCAGCAAACATATCTTGACTAGACTACGAGATACCTACCATTTTCATTTTCGATGTTCATGTGAAACATTTTGAGAGGATAATACGGAGGATGTATTGGTTGTACGCAAACACACCGTACCTCCTTTCGTGTTAATAATGTGGTCTCTTGCGTGTTCTGATTTATAAATGAAACAGATGGAATATATTCTCTAAATTAATTCAGTATAGGAAATTAATTAATTAAGAAATTTCTTAATTGTGAAACTCGATACGCAAGTGAAACGATAGATTGGTTATAAATCATGAAGTAACTCTCAGAATTCCCTCAAGACACCCAAACTATTTCTTCTAAATTAACGAAAAAAAGCAATCAACTTCCGCATCGTAGTAAACCCTGAAAAACGGACCACGTGAAAGTTAACAGTTTCGCCCGGTAAGTGCAGGCCAAAGAGCGACAAACAGAGAGAGAAAGAGAAAGAGGGAGGGAGAGAAAGAGAGAGAGAGAGAGAGAGAGAGAGAGAGAGAGAGAGAGACAGAGAGAGAGAGAGAGAGAGAGAACGAGAGGCAGCGCGCAACTTTAATTTGGCCATTCTGGAAAAGGCTCCCGGATCATCAGTCACTGTCGCGTAGTGTAAGTTCAATCTAGAACCGCCGAAAAAAAAAAAAAACAAATGATTTCGCTCTTACTCAACTTCAGCTATTTATCTGAGAGTTATTTTATTTTCCCGCCTCATCTGATGTCGGTTTAAACTTGGACAGAGGTTTTCTCCCTGCGGAAGAATTAATGAAGCAAACGCAAGAAAAATAAGAGACAGAGAGGGGAGGACTACGCAAAGCAACTGAATGAATTTTGCGTGTTTAGGTGAACCTAACACCACATGTATTGATATGTTTAGAAATCGTTTATATGTTTACATTCCTTTTTTTTATACAGGGAAAAATCGTTTATGGAGAAAAGTTGAGATGAATAGTTTACATTCCTAGGGGTTTCCCTTTCTCTTCTACGATAGGTACCTTTAATATCTTATGTCTTTTAGAGTCGCCTTAGTTTACTGCAGTACGCTATAAACTAGACGAAGTTACAAGTGTTTTACAGAAGTTGAAAGGAAAATTCTTACTTGAGATACATAGTCATGTATAATTCGGTCCCGTGTATGGAATTAACAAAGGCTATATATATTAGTATATTAAAGTTTGAGTGGATATTGAGCTGCGTAGCCGGAGTGCTCGAAATAGAGCAAGTGCTTGAAAGAGCAGTTATCCACGAATACTTTACGCGATTTTTTCTTATTGGTACCATTTTTTATAGCAAAACCAAAAGCATACCCAGTGTGATTAATTTGAATGACACTCTGGACGCTTCGTGACGGCCCGTCGCACGTCGTGCCACCAATCGGCTTGTCCCGCTACGACCAAAAACGTTCTGTTATTGGTTGATATGGCCGTTGTTGATACGTTTCCATGGCGACTTTAAAACGCGCGTGCGAAAAAGCCCGATTTACGCACGCCAAATCATGTTTTAAATAGGCAACATAGCGTACCAATAAAAAAAATATTATATAATCTTTAGAATTAGATGGTTCATGGTATGGTTGGTACCTAAATGTAAAGCTCAAGTAGTACTTGGTAATTCAGGATGTGTAAATTGCAAAAGTGATAACATATTAAATGAACTCAAACAATAATTAAAAGGAAATAATTTTTGATAACAAACGTTTATTTGAAGTACTAAATAAAAGTACAAGGTGCCTCGCATAAGACCCAAGGAAGCTCGTTAATATACACATAGATCCAAAATACGATTATTTAATGCAACTTACATATATATCAAGTTCCATCTCTGTACAGTTATGAATCTTCAGAGTGGAAACCCCCATTTTGAAAAAAAAATTGAAATCCCTTAACTGGGACAAATTATCTATACTGTTTAGGTGCCAACGTGTCATAACTCTAGGGTGAGAGAATCTTCATTGGGACGTCGTATGGGGTTGATTGGGGTAACCCATCATTAAAATATATCTTTCAATCTATCTAATTATTACACAATTTACAATTTCCCCAATATGGAAACTCATTTTTACAAATATTTAACTTGTGTTAAATTGCAAGAAAACGTGAGTTTTACAAAAAAAGTTGTTTTAGCTGAAGCAATGCGACGAAAAATTCGGCTGGAGATACATCAAAATGCCAAAAGTAGGGCTTGAGAAGTTGCTTTGTCACATCTGTCAACAAATATAGGTTTTTGTAGAAACAAGTAGAAGAAATGTAGAGGAATATTGAACTAGATTCCCTAAGTGCTGCCAAAAAAAAAATGTTGAACGAGGGGCTAAAGATATGAAAATATAATAAATAACACTATAGTTGTTTTCCCTTGAGGTGTGTTTCACCCGTAGAACAGTTACAAACGTACAAAGTTGTTAAGGATATTCTGTCAAAAACTATTATGCATTGACTCCTCCACATTTTTAAAGCCAATTTAGAACAAATATGTAGAGAAGCATTTTTGGTTATTATTTAATTGAACCAGTTACTTTACCGTAACGACTAACCGAAATTTTCGGATTACTTCTAAATTTTTCACAGTACTCTCCTTGATCTACTGAACCCTGATCTACCGTTATGGTTGAGATTGAAACTTTGGTTTATAAATGATAGAGAACCAACCCATGTAAGTGCTATACAGTGATATTCAGTATTATGGTATTCAGTTCTTATCGGACTTCAATTTTCTCCAAGGAATATAAGAGTACCTGTCTTAATAGAAATGTCCACCATTTGGATAACTTTTCGTTCATTTAAATAATCCATAATTTTTAATTGCGTCCCTTATAACATGCTATAGTGGCAGTTCTGTAAGTGAAATGTTAAAATTAACGGAGCGGTTAAAAGGTAAATTTTAACCCCGATTTGTATTCTGTATTGAGTAATGTTAACGGGCAGGTTGCCTTCCTATGAATTAACGGATTCGTTAAAATGTTCGTGTGTTTTCGGCAGTTTTCGTACATGTTATACGACAAATTGTGTTCTATGTCAATAGTACGTCAAGCGATACGAATATTTTAAAGGTTTTAGAGATTCGCAGGCCAAATAAACGTTACACACACCACACATTTTAGAGGTTATGCGTGTGGACGCTTTCGATTTCAAACAAAAAAACTCATATCTCACGCCGAACTTACATTCCTCGCCTATTCTCGTCGTTTTTCGTTATCATTAAGTGTAGTAATCCATCAAAAGCCGTTTTAACGGGTGTTACAAACGATCTGTTAAAGTTAACCTCACAAATAACTTTTACGTAATGAATTTAAACCACTCTATGTGATGCAGAATACCATTTTAGGTTAAAAAATAACGTCCTGTTAAAATTAACGGTTTTTTCGACTACAAAATCGTACCGCCACAATTAACGGTGGTTATTCTTTTAACAGCCGTCAAAAATAAACCTTTCACTTACAGAATAGACCTTAATGTCATTGTGTTAATTCCGATAAATCCTTGTCATTGCAACTTTTGATTCATTTTGAAACACAGATTTTATTACATAGTGCTGATATTCTGGTGTTTCTCCAATTGACACTTTTCATTACCTTGCTTCAGTTAATCGAAATGTTCGTAATACTCACACTATTATTAAAATGTAACAAAAGTAAGCGGCTTCTTAAACAATTCCAATAACAAAATCTTAGTAGGAGTCGAAGAAAAACTAAAACGGTGGAAGAAATATATCGAGAACCTTTACAATGATACACGATAGGATTCAGCCCCCCCCCCCCCTATCCAGATAAGACTAATGAAAATGGTCCCGAAATCACTAAAGACGAAATTGAGAATGCAATAAAACTTCAGACGATCGGAAGAGCTATAGGACTTAACAGCGTGCATGCGGAATCTCTTACGCTCATAGCTTCCCAAGATGGCACTGGTCTAAACCTCATTACGGCAATTTTCAACTTAATCTAGCATTCCGGCAAAATCCCGTCAGACTGACTTAACCCAACATTTGTCACTCTACCCAAACAAAAAAATACGCATCACACCTCGAAGACTATCGCATGATTAGCCTAATATCCCATGTTGTAAAGGTTTTCTCACGCGTCATTCATACCAGTATGTTAATAAGATGTGAGCTTTTGGTCGATCGATTTCAGTTCGGCTTTAAGAACGGAATAGGAACACACGAACCCCTTTTTTCAGTGAATGTGCTGACATAGAGATGCAGGTATATGAATGTCAATGTATTCGCATGTTTCGTTGACTACAAAGAAGCATTTGATGGCGTCTCACATCTAAAACGGGTTGAGATTCTCCAGTCGACCGGGATCGACGCGCAAGGTGTAAATATCATAAGTGAACTTTACTGTCTTCATAGAGCAGCAATTAGCATTGAAGGGTCTACATCGGAAAAGCCAGAAATTAGAAGAACCGTGCGGCAGGGATGCATCTTGGAAAACATATGCAGGTATTAAGCTTAATGACATCTGTATTAATAATAATATTCGCCATGCTGATGACAAAGTGGTAATACCTAGCAGCTTACCACAACTCCACTCTCTTATAAACGGCATCATAGAACATAGCGAATAGTTAGGCCTCTATATGCACACATACAAGACGAAACTGAGAGTATTTTCATAAACACAAACATAGGCCATATTGCCAAGAACCAACACAACGCCGTAAAGGTCAAGATCCAGGCAAGAATTGAACAAGCAAGGAAAACTCTCCACACCATGTGGACACTATTGGCACACCGCAACCTCAACTTTGGTTTCCGGAACAACTTCAACGCTGTTACGTATTTAGTGTCATTTGGTATGGATGTGAAAGCTGTACCCGTTTGAAATGTTCGCCTACAGACTTATGCTCCGGGTCCGCTGGACAGAACGTAGGACCCACTTAAGGGTTCTACAACGCATGTGGAAAAACAAGTAACTTGTAACAATCAAGCAGAGAAAACTGCAGTACCTAGATCACATTATGAGAGGCGAGCGTTATGAGATGAGAAGGTCTGTCGGCCGAATATAGAACTAACTCATGACTCAAAGATCTACGCAGATAGATCGGACGGATATCTATAGAGCTTTTCTGAGCTACGGTTTCCCGCACAATAACAGCCACTTAGGTCGCCAAGCTCCGTGCGGAGACGGCCGCGGTGTACTAAGACGAAGAAGAACAAAATTAAACTAAGTCTGAAAGTAAATTTCGGCATAACGTGATATTCTAATTTTTTTTAAAAACTAATAAATATAATTCTTCATGAACGTATTCTCACGCAAGTTTGACTAGCCTAAGTTAAAGTAATGCGAAAATGTTAATTTCCCTCAAAGATGGAAATTCTACCTTTCAAGATCGTAACCCAACGGGGATGCGCCTTGATACGAAAATAAGTTGCATCTAGAGATGATATTTTGGGTCCCCCGTGTATTTCACAGAGCAGTATCAGTTATTATGCGGAACACACCCTACATGCGACTTATTGCTTCGAAATGTAATTTTTATTTAGTCCATACTTGTCGAAAGAAAAATAGACATATATGTACACGAACTTCTACCTCACACTTATGAATTTCTCATTTCCGTTTTTCTCTTTCATGTACAATATACGTGAGTATTACTTATGCTTGCATAGTTTTATTTAAATGAGACGATATAGCGTAATTAGGCATTCTAGTTTTCCGATTAACATCACTAATAGAGCGCCATTTGTTATGCCATAGGATGCCATGAACACCTCGGGCAAAATCGATTATATCGGTAGTAACAGTAGCAAGTATTCTGCAAGGAGTTAATTAGATCGTAAAGTATGCAACCTCATCGCCTGTTGCACCTGACGCGACGGTAACAACTACAATTATTATACCCTCCCATTAATAATTACAAGGCGTATGCTACATACCAATCGATAAGGAAGACGACGATGGTAATGCAAAAAAGAGATTGATTCAGCGCATTTTAAATTAGTCTCCCACAAAGAGTCCCGTAATTACCTGCTCTTTGTCGCGAAACTTTTCCCCACTTGGAAGTTCCGAAACATAAAAGTTCAAGCGTAATGGCCCGGGTGGACGTTTATGACGGAACTTCCGAGGAATTTTTGCTGTTTAATTAATACGCCACCCGAAATATGAGGCATTTCGATTCGATTCTCTTTATCGCGGTGTTTCGGCCCCCCACATCCACCCGGTAATGAATGAGATTAAGACGAGATTTATCGAGGTCCTTCCGCTCCCGCGGCTTCCCCCCTCGAACTTACATACTTCCCGTTATTTAAAGATCACGAAGGCTTTACCCCATCTCCCACGATCCCCGAACAACGTTAATATTTAAGCGTTCAAAGCGTTCGTTCAGCATCATCAATTTTTACGTTGGCAAGGCTGCTTCAGCTTATCTTTCTATGCATCGCTGACTGCAAATATGCTCCGTTCGGCAATTAGATTGTTTGTTTGATTCCGATGTTTTCGGGTACCTAACGAAGATTAGATTGAGATTAAAGGGGGACGGGTCAAGTATGGCAAGGAATCGGTTTAGAATGATTATACGATGACTGTTTACAGGACAAGCAACAGTTTACACTGGTACCAATTCTAATTACTTCTATAGATTACTTACGATAGAATTTTGAGGCAGCGTTGAGAATGTTACTCTAACCAGTAGCAATTGGAACACTCAATAAAATCTGAATTTACCGAGGACATTCAAAAAGAGCGCGTTGTCTCTATACAAAACCATGGGACTTTTCTTTTCGCTTATTCAGAAACGCACTGGTATTTTTAAAATGCAGGTGTTCAGTTGCCCTAGTGAAATCGTATATATGAATGTATGGATATGTACAGATAAACAAATAGAGGGTCCATTGGACAGCAACATTTTTTTACGACTGCGGCACTTCGTTTGTATCTTCTTTTTCTTCTAAGGTGCGGGTGTACCGTCGATCAGTGAAATCGTGTACGAGGAAGTACGCGAGACTCTACAGATACTGGATGGTCCACTGGACCACAACACAGCGGCCACGTGAGCTTTCCTTGTGATGCCTCCTTCCGCATTTATATTGGAGAAAGCAGTGGTGTGGGAATATGTGTGCCATTTGTTTGAGCGATTTGGAAGTGAGTTCATTGTTAGAGTTATTATCCGTAATGATACGCCCATGGAGGACAAGGCAGCATCTCTCTTCACTACTTAAAGAGCCATTAAGTGTTTTTGTTGCCGTTCCAGTTGGGACTAGACAAAGTATAATAAAAAGGTAAATGCAGTACGGGGCTCGTGCGAGTAAACAAACGTTATACTAGGTTTCACAAGAATTTCTTACCCGGTGTAATTGTCCAAGCATTATTTGGTCTTTAGGACCCGTGCGGCAGCGGAAACTTGTATTTCTACGTCATTATTTTTTTTTACCAATACATACTTCCAATATCTATCATCGATGGAATCCAATTTTGAACATTCACCATCCGTTGATAACTTTCGAAATAGCTTGTGGCGTCAGCTAGTCTTAAAAATTAAATATTACTTTGATTAGCACATATGGGGACTGCACAATGTTAATAACTCGATTATATTTCTTTCTAAGATAGTATGTCCTTATCTTAGCTATTAGAGTTATATGGTTCTATAGTTAATATCCACTAAAAATATATTTTTATATATATAAACATTTCACCCATACTTACTTAAATGCGATAAGTTACCATTTCTTACATTCAGGTAGATCGCACAGATCATACAGGTGTTCTATAGAAACTCTATACTCTTATGTAATAATCTATTTGAAAAGTGACTGTTCATCTTTGAATAAAATATTACCCAAATGTTTTTCGATAAACACGATAAGTTTAATTTTATCAAACAAATTTACATAGCATTATCAGCTGTTAAAGTAACTTGGAAATTATTTTGGGTCAAGTTTCCGAAATTTTACTAAATTAAAAAAAAAATATAACTTATTAGTAGATTGAATATTAGGTCACATTGAGACTACTTCAAAATTGATTTTTAATTACGTACTTGTTTCAGTTTATCTGTTTAATCCCGATTACTTGTTACTTTACTCGATTACTTATTGATTTTCTTTCATGATTTTATAAAGATTAAAGAGATAAGAGAAGCTTCGACTTAGTAACACATTGAAAAGTTGTAATTGTTCCAAAAACTTGAGAATGGGGCCACCAGACCTGTATTAAAGTGATTATCAAAGAAAGATATGTATAAAGTAAGGTGACTCTAATTTCGATAAATAGTTGAGACAGTCTAGCACCCATATATTCATAAAGGGTTTATTATTTGGGCATAGGTATAGGTCATAATTGTGTCTCTTTTATGTGTATAGTAACCATTCATAAATGTGATTTATAAAAAAGAATTATCGAGGAAACTAAAAGTCTATATAACCCTTATTTTTCATTTGCTCATATGTTACACTATTAAATAATTTTTTTTAAAACCAAATATTTCTGGCTACTTTTGTAATATTTGAAAGACACATTCCATACCACACTGCTGACTTTTTAATTATTTTCAACGTTTAGTACTAACTGTGCTATATCTAATACAGTTTTTTTAACAACACAAATTTTCCTTAACAATTAGCTAGAGAGGTGTTTCTCAATTTTAGTAGCGGCGGCGCTTTTTTTTAACTAAATTTTTCCACTGTGCCCTATCCTACGTAAAATAGGAATATTCGTCAGTAAAAGATAAAAACAAATAATGCTGATTTATATTCTGTATTTTTTGTTTAATTAACAATTATTGGGATGGATGAGCGTGTTAATCATTACACATTTTCTCTAATCGTGAAATCAAACTATCCAGCTCGGAGAATGCGAGTTCGGACCTATCGAGCTCAGGTAGTCAAGGATTCGGACCCGCTATAGGGGCGAATTAGGACCCATATAGGTGCGATTCATACTGATCAATTTCAGGAAAGTAAGGCTACTATCGGCGGTTTTTCATAAGTTTCCTAGGAAAGATATATTTTCGCCCTATAAAACATCCCGCTATGATCCCCAAAATCAGTTTCCTTGCCTCTTTTCCCTTGCCCCCTTGAAAAATATTTCATTCTACTTATAATTCGAATCCGAATTGGGACTCACTTCGAGCAGGTAGGCTGGGTCCGAACTCGTATGAAACCCCGCTGTGTGAAAGGGTAGCGGGTCCGTACTCGCACGCGCCCATCCAGTTTCGCATAAACACGACGTGTAAAATGGAACTAAAAGTTATCAGTTAGAAGGGGATATTTACCTTTTCTTTGAAATCCAAAACTCTGTCAATTTCATACTGCCAAATTTTGCTTTCCAACTGTTATCGAAAGATGACTCGGAAGTAACACGGAGCACTAAAATAAATCTTGAATCCACGCATTCATTTTGAATATATTTCTTAAACCATATAACTAGCTGTTATAAAATGCTCCCCAAGCACAGTTTTTATTTCCAGAGAAAGGTCAAGTCGTTTGAGGTCAAAATTTGTTATAATATTGGACATCTATTGTTTCCTACATCTTCATTGCCTTCTTACCACTTGTTTGAGTTTTACTTGAAATGCATTTATTTATTACCTGATATTTTCTACGTTCACTTCACACGGTGTAGGTTTTTATCCCTGCAGAGAGTGATTAAGATTATTCAACTTTTAAAATTAATTTTTTTTTTGGTCGCAATTGAAATCTGTGCGATAAAACATTTCCAAGAAAGGGCAAAGGGCATGTACACTAGTATAATAAAATAGAGACGGTTGTTTGCCCCCATCACACAGTTTTTTACATACGTCGCTTTAGGTAGCCGCGATTTTATTTAATTTACCATATTCACCACACATTCTAACACCTGTGCTGGACTCGGAAGATTTTACGCAAGCGCTTTTCCCTGAATAATGCAATGTATCCACAGTGCGTCTGGTGATTTACTTCGAATATGCGCCTCTAATCCTCCATAGCAGCTAGATATGGAGCGAACTTCATCATTGCAGACACCTAACGCATTTAGGCCAACTTATATTATTTTCAGATATAAATGTATCAACTATCTCAAAAATGTCCTGACCTTTTGCTGCGGGCAGTAATATTTTTATAAAACAACAGGTCTTCTTTAATATTATGCCCATATATCGGGTGTTTTTTTAAATTTCACCTCATAGTAGGCTGTGGATAGTGTTTGTGAATGCGCCTTACTGAAAAATGTCAAAATTGACATTGGGTTGACATAACCTCACTTTTTAATAAAAATTGAAACTGCTCCAATAGGTTAATAGTGTCTTGAAAAAGACAACTCACTCATCTACGCCTAATTAATACAGCCAAGCTGTCTTTTTCAAGACACTAGTAACCGATTGGAGCAGTTTCAATTTTTATTAAAAAAGTGAGGTTATGTCAATTGTGACATTTTTTAGTAAGGCGCATTCACAAACACTATCCACAGCCTACTATGAAGTGAAATTTAAAAAAACACCCGATATAAACCGTACCTAGCATATCAAATGAGCATCTTTATTATTATCTGTAGCCTTATCTAACTGCAATACAAATTCGAATCTGTCAATTTGTTCGATTAATTTATCGTTGGTGTGCTCTGTCGCATGAACTATCCTACTAATAGTGTTATTGTACAAAAGCACTTTTAAAGGCAGCTTCGCAGCAGACTCACCAACCACGATGTTCAACATCTCTACATCAGCCGGTAGAACTGTCTGAGGATTATTACGTTTCGCGATTCTGTAAACCACCTTGTAAGGTGTAACTCGTCTTTCCGTTGATGTAAAACCAAATTATAAATAAATGTCATTATATTAAATATATTTTCGTTTCTTCACACTCGTACCAGTTATTGAAGACACACTTTCCCTATCTACACTGTTACGTGTTTTTGCGTCCATGTGCTGGGTGGGCTCGTCCTAGTGGGACCTATCACAACCCAGCAACAGAAGAGAGACAGGAATGGGCACTATTCTGGTAAGGTGTTCGAAGTGCATTGTTTCGCCTTACGTCCTTCCTTCAGTGCAGGGACCGATTAGGTGTTCAATCTACTGTTTACTAATATCGTGGAGCTGTCTATCTTTCATTATATGTATATACCTTTACTTACCTATAGTTCTGATGATTCGCCCTATATGCCAACCGTTTGTTCTAAATTGACCCTTAGGATCCTGGGTTTCAGCTCCAACAGGAACTTCTGGCGCATTATGGAGGTGATAGCCCTGTACCCAAACTTCCAGACTTCTCCATCTTGGATCATTTTATTTAATGTCCCTTCCGGTGTCCACGCTTCTGCTAATGACCATATCAGTTTGTCTGTGTGCTGTCTCCAGAGTACACAATTATATACATGTAATATGTAATATGTAAACATGTTGTGACGAGATTTACCTCGAGCTGGCAGCAGATTCGTCGGCGGCACGACGACTCTGGTCTAGAAGGTTACGTCACTTTGTTGAATTGGCGCTATTTTCGGAGTTTCGGAGCGTTAAAGTCGATTTTACGGTTTTGCTCGGGCGCCAGATTTTTTAAGGGTTTACTCCCTAAAGCCTCGGGTTAGTTTATACTCAGGAGAATGCCAGGAAGTCCGTGAAAATAAAACACACAATCAGAAAGCAAATAAAACTAATTTATTATAGAAACGGCATCAAAGTGAGACAATCATGTTAGCTAGGATCGGCAACGGTGCAAAACTATATATTTTACGGTTTTAATAGCAAAGCGGCATCTATGTACAAAATTCCCTAGCTCTACGGAAAACGGAAAGATTTGGCAACTATGTACATCGGAAAACGTTGGGGTCTCGGTTTTACGAAGCGGTCGGGCAACAGTGCATGGTGCGGTTATTAATGTGGGGGGGGGGATAGTGCGTGGCGGTCTAGATAATCTAGTCGGTGTCTATTCTATTTACAATAGGAAAGCTAGTTAAGTGCAACGGTCAGGCAAGCGCTATGAAACGGTGAGAGCGGAGCAAGCAATATGGGGGAAAAGCTAACAAGCGGGGCAAAACTATATTCGGCGGTCTAGCAATTGACGGGCATGCGCTTTAGCAGGTTTGATTCGCGTCAATTCAATCGCGGGCGCGGGAATCGTTAGGGAAACTAAGCATGCGCGGTAGTTCAAGTAAAGGTCGGGTTGCGTTCAGGGAAGCTATCCCGAGTCTCACCCAGGGATACGCCTGCCCAAACAGCCCGAATTGACCTTCCCGAGTCCCACCCAGGGAAGAGTCAATTCGTCGGCCTAACCCAACGGGAACGGTAGGGGGGGGGGCTTGATTGCGTCGTATTCGGGGAGGTCTATCCCGAGTCTCACCCAGGGATGTACCTGCCCAAACAGCTCAAATTAACCTTCCCGAGTCTCACCCAGGGAAGAGCTAATTCGACGGCCTGTCCTAACGGGACGGTGGGGGGGGGGCGGTCGGATTTCCCTAACTACAATACCTTGGACGCACGGTTTCCCTGCTTTCCGGGTCGGACGGTCTGGAGCGGCAACGTCGCACTAAGTCGGAGCACCTGCACTAACACCTGCGTTACTGTGATCGGTCGGTGGACTTGCGATCATTTTCGATATTTTTCTCTCGGATTTAGAGCTCCCGGAAAAATAATTTTGGGTAGATTGCGGCTCGTAGATTAGAGAGACAACTGGTGGTCTTTTGTTTAAACTTGGTCTCGGATTTTGTAGATGTCACGGCGGAGAGACAATTGTTATTTATTTGAATTTACTTAATTTCCGCAAATGGTAATGGAGGGAGACAATGGTTCTAGCCACGGAAAAATAGGCTTCGTTACATCCCCCCCTTTCTTCCTAAAGAAAAGCAATAATTGTAACGTTGCATACGGATATTATTGCTTTTCTCGCAACTCGCGGTGGGTTTTGAAAATTATCCGGAAAGGACAGGAGAACTTATCAACGATTGTGACAATCCTACCTATTTACATATCTAAAAAAAAACTTATTTTACATAAAAGAAAAAGAACCCAGAAATTTCCTCCCCGCCCCAAAAGAAAACGAAAAATCTATTTATTTAACCCAAACCCTAAAACAAGAAGAAAATAAAATAAAATTATTAATGGCAGCGGCACTGGCGGGAGAGTTCGCAGATCTTCCCGCATCGCGAGCAGAACAGCCGCCCCGGGTTGGCGCACTGCGTCCGGTGGTGGCCATCCTGGCCGCACCTCCAGCAGGTACCTGCGGTCACCCGGATGTGGCTCGGTCCTGGCGGCGTCTCCTCCTCTGGCTTGGGGCAGCTCGCGGCGTCCTCTTCGCCCTGGGCGAACTCTACCTGCGGGAGCCTCATGACTGCTAGCGCCGGGAACGGGTCGGTCTCCACGTCTGGCATCAGGCCTCCCAGGTAGTGGTTACCTGCACCCGGTTGAGCGTGGTGGAGAAAACCCCGGCGGTAGACTGTGCGGCGGTTCGTCATCCTATTTCGGTGGTGGCCCATTCCTGAGCCTCGGCCTCCGGCTCCGTCTGAAAGAGATCCCGGTTTAATGAAACGGTCTCGGAATACTACCTCGTAGTGAATTCCCTTCGCAGAACGCGGATATCGTCCTATCAGGTCGGAGCAGACTGTTTTCAAAGGTTCCCCTTTCCTGGACGGTTTCATCAGTCCTGGCGGCTTTTGTGGGGACACCTTGTACTTCTGGCAGGCCTCACAGCTCCGTACGTACTTGGCGATGTCCCTGAACATTCCAGGCCAGTAGTAGCGGAGTGCGGTGCGGGCGGTAGTCTTGTTGATTCCCATGTGTCCAGCAGTAGGTTCGTTATGATTTTCAGCCATCACTCCGGCTCGGGACTGCTTCGGGACACATATCTTACAGGGATTTGTTAGTTCAGGTTCGTTATGACCGTCCCGGAAATGTCGGTAAAGTCGTCCTACCTTCTCGCAGTACTCCGGGTTGCCTTCTGGATTCGCGCGGACATCCTGCAACTTCCGTGTGTACCAGGAACAAGCGGTTTCTTGTTCCACAGTGAGAACGGGATCGGACAGCGGGGCTCGTGATAGAGCATCAGCCACACGGTTCAGTTTTTCCTTTCGGACTGGGTCGCGTGTTGTGTCAGGGGCGTCATCCCTTGGATTCCGTCGAAGGCATTTACTTCTTTGGGGACGTTTTGTGGGCGGCGTTCCTGTTCACAGATCAGGGTACGGATTCCTGGGTTGGATGCTTCCTCTAAAGGAGTACAGGAAGACATCTGCGTTAGTTGCAGTTGTCGGCCTTCCATGTAGACGGTCCTTGTTCCCAAATCCAGTTGGAAACGAAGGCGGGAGAGGAGATCCATCCCTATAATCAGGTGAGAGGATAAACGGGGAATATAACCCCAACGGTGTGTGACTGGGCGGTGTCCCAGTTCGACGGTGATTTCAAAGGCCTGGTTTACGTCGACGAGCTCCCCACTAGCGACTCGGGCATAGGAACGGGGTTCTCCGGCGGCAATGACGTTCCGGGCGGCGCATTGTTCGGCAATGCGATCACCAATGTAGGAGCGACTGGCTCCTGTATCAATCAGAGCAACGTAATTTACTCCCGCTATTGATACTGCTAAGTGCGGGCGATTCTCGTTACTTTCTGAAGCGGAAATACGGTCTGAGATTACGGGCGGTGTTCGCTGTTCCTCCCTCGGACGAGTCCAGCGCAATGATCCGTTTCCCGGGCAAGGACAGTCTCGGGATAAGATCTCTTCGGCGCCGCACCTGGAGCAGAACAGCTTGGCAGAACGTCGACACTCAGTCCTGGCGTGTCCAAGTTCTCCACATTTCCAGCATCGTAGGGTAGAGGTGGCGCACCTCTCGGATGCCCTAGGATGAGATGGAGGCTTCGCCCTAGCCAAGGGCGACAGCGGCGGTGGGTCGGTTCCTACAGGAGGTGTTTCAGTCCTCGGCGGTAACGGTGACGGCGGTGTGTACGAACTTTCGGATCTTCGTGTCTCCCCGCTGGCCGTCAACTTCCTCGGTGCTGGAGTTGGCGTCGGTCTGAGTGGCGTCTCCCTTCTGAGTTCCTCCCTGAGCAATTCGAAGTCCCTAGTGGCGTTGCAGAAAGAAGAGATGTCGCAGAAATCACTGCGCCGTATCTGCTGCCTGTATGAGGGCCTTAAGTTGCGGTAGAGCCACTGCAACTCTTGTTCGGGAGTCATCTGGCCGTGTCTCCGGATTAGAGTCTGAAGGTCATTGATGTACTTGGCCACAGGTTCGTCTTCCCTCTGGATACGGCGACTGATCTCGACTTCCAAGTCAATCTTATAATTGACTGGGTAATAGAAAGTCCTGAAGTACTTTAAGAACTCCTCCCAGGTCCTAATTCGTTGGCGGTTGTTCCTGTACGAGAGGGCCGGATCTCCCCGTAGTAGTTCGGGCATCACTGGGAGCAGGCGATCCAGGCGGATGTTTTGGGAATCACAAATTTCCTGCAGGTTCTCGATGAACTGGACAGGACCGGTACGGCCGTCGAAAATTACTCTCCACTCATTGACACTGAGTGGAGTATTGTATTGTTCGGTCACTGTCACAGATTCTGGGAGAGGGGTTCCAGAATTATGTCCAGTTTCTAACTCGGTTTTATTCAATTTGTAGACCCAACCCACGCGAATGTCGGATGTTTCGGTAATCGGAATTTCGAGAGATGGAATCTCCGCGGTTTTGTCTTTATTAGCGGCTGGCATTGTGTTATTTTCACGGACACGGAAATAGGAAAAATAGGAAAATAGAAAATAGTAAAATAGTCAAATAGTCAAACGGTTAAACAATCAAACAGTCCCTGCTCGGGCGCCAATTGTGTGACGAGATTTACCTCGAGCTGACAGCAGATTCGTCGGCGGCACGACGACTCTGGGCTAGAAGGTAACGTCACTTTGTTGAATTGGAGCTATTTTCGGAGTTTCGGAGCGTTAAAGTCGATTTTACGGTTTTGCTCGGGCGCCAGATTTTTTAAGGGTTTACTCCCTAAAGCCTCGGGTTAGTTTATACTCAGGAGAATGCCAGGAAGTCCGTGAAAATAAAACACACAATCGGAAAACAAATAAAACTAATTTATTATAGAAACGGCATCAAAGTGAGACAATCATGTTAGCTAGGATCGGCAACGGTGCAAAACTATATATTTTACGGTTTTAATAGCAAAGCGGCATCTATGTACAAAATTCCCTAGCTCTACGGAAAACGGAAAGATTTGGCAACTATGTACATCGGAAAACGTTGGGGTCTCGGTTTTACGAAGCGGTCGGGCAACAGTGCATGGTGCGGTTATTACGGTGGGGGGGGATAGTGCGTAGCGGTCTAGATAATCTAGTCGGTGTCTATTCTATTTACAATAGGAAAGCTAGTTAAGTGCAACGGTCAGGCAAGCGCTATGAAACGGTGAGAGCGGAGCAAGCAATATGGGGGAAAAGCTAACAAGCGGGGCAAAACTATATTCGGCGGTCTAGCAATTGACGGGCATGCGCTTTAGCAGGTTTGATTCGCGTCAATTCAATCGCGGGCGCCGGAAGCGTTAGGGAAACTAAGCATGCGCGGTAGTTCAAGTAAAGGTCGGGTTGCGTTCAGGGAAGCTATCCCGAGTCTCACCCAGGGATACGCCTGCCCAAACAGCCCGAATTGACCTTCCCGAGTCCTACCCAGGGAAGAGTCAATTCGTCGGCCTAACCCAACGGGAACGGTAGGGGGGGGGGCTTGATTGCGTCGTATTCGGGGAGGTCTATCCCGAGTCTCACCCAGGGATGTACCTGCCCAAACAGCCCAAATTAACCTTCCCGAGTCTCACCCAGGGAAGAGCTAATTCGACGGCCTGACCTAACGGGACGGTGGGGGGGGGGGGCGGTCGGATTTCCCTAACTACAATACCTTGGACGGACGGTTTCCCTGCTTTCCGGGTCGGACGGTCTGGAGCGGCAACGTCGCACTAAGTCGGAGCACCTGCACTAACACCTGCGTTACTGTGATCGGTCGGTGGACTTGCGAACATTTTCGATATTTTTCTCTCGGATTTAGAGCTCCCGGAAAAATAATTTTGGGTAGATTGCGGCTCGTAGATTAGAGAGACAACTGGTGGTCTTTTGTTTAAACTTGGTCTCGGATTTTGTAGGTGTCACGTCGGAGAGACAATTGTTATTTATTTGAATTTACTTAATTTCCGCAAATGGTAACAGAGGGAGACAATGGTTCTAGCCACGGAAAAATAGGCTTCGTTACAATGTAATACATGTTCAAGCGAGTCAGTAGCACCGCAGTCACACTTATCGGTGTCTGTTTTCCCGATTCGGAAAGTGTATCACTTTCTTGTGGGCACTGAGAAGGATCCGTACCCCGTGAGGTATTGGACAAACCTATGATTATGTTGGCGATGGTTGCAATTCTGCCATTTCTCTATATTGAAGATTGGCCTTTTAGTACATTGCGCCTTTTCAATATTTTGTTCCCACTTTTTGCTATTCCCTGGTAGTCCCCTTTGAAGCCATTCTCCTCCTACCAGGGGGGACTCCTCCGCCGATTTTATGGGGAAATCTCCGTTGTTTGGCTAACAAGTCTATCGGTGGGATTGCAGCTATCACCTGCAATTTCGTCGTGGCTGCAGTGCGGTAGGCATTCGTGACACGGAGCAGGGTCCTTCGTTAGGAGCTTTCCAGCATGATCCTGTACTTAGAGATGACTTGCACAATACTGGCGCAGCATAAAGGAAGACTGAGTGTGTGACCTGGGCTAACACCTCCCTCTATTTGCCACTTGGGCCCCCTACGTTAGGCATGATTTTCATTAGTGCGCCATTCTTGTTCTCCGCCGAATTAATCGCCTTACATATATGCTCATGGAATTTTAGGATTGCGGTTATAGCAACATTCAAGTATCAAACACTATGACTCGCCTCGAGGGTAATCCAACCCACTGGGAAGTTTAGTCCTCTCTCTTTTCAGGGGCCCTTGAGAATGAGGGCCTGAGTCTTATGTTGTGCTACCGTTAATAAGTGTTCCGTCATCCATTGGCTAACCGCCCTAAAAGCCTGGCCGAGGTGGCTCCGTATTTTCTTTATATCGTTAGAGCTTGCGACGAAGGCGAGATCATCCACATAGGCTATTGCTTTGGTGACCGCAGGGAGTCGAATCCTGAGCACCCAGTTGAAGAGTATTTTCCACAGGGTGGGCCCCAGGACCGACCCCAGTACTCCATTATTGGAGCAGTGGTGTCTCCCAGGGCAATCTATAATCTTCCTATCGTACAGGAACTACTCAGTTACAGAGGTAAGGTAGGGCGAGACCTCCCAGCTCTCGATGGCGCTCGCTATATGTGTCCATGATGCGGAGTTAAAGGCGTTTGAAATGTCTACCGTTAGCATTAAGACCCATTTGTCTGACGTTTCCGCTGAGTTTACTAAATCCTTCAAGGCCGTAATTGTAGAGCGCCCTTATGGAAGCTATGCTGACCAAAGACCAAATATCTGGGTTAAATGAATTATGATTCTTCTGCAATATTTCACGGCCTGTAAAGAGGTCGCGATTCCACGGAGCGCTGTGGCGCACAATTTCGGAATTACTAAGCTAGAGCATGTTGTTATATGACTAATTTGAGCATAAAAATTATTTAACTCAGGTAGTAGCTAAGGATTTAAATAATTCAAGGGATAAAGCACCGGTCAACCTTCTATGGGAAGGATCAATTAACATTTACTCACAACTCTTGGTGCTCTTTTCATACTGTACCTACAACTCTGATTCTCCTAAATCGGAGGACTACAAAGATGTAGCATTTTTCTTTCAGAGGTTGAATTCCTTGTTTAAAGAGATAGTTCATGGGATATTTCACTTGGTAACGGATTCCTACTGCAACGTTAAATCTTATCGACGTTACAAAACGTTAGACGTTCTTATTAACGGGGCCCGACTAGCTCAACTCGTCGGTGAGTGGTCGTGGGTGAACTAACAAATGACCAGATACTCGATGGTAAAGGGCGCCAACAACTACAAAGCTCGGCCCTGACGGATATCTCGAACCCCCTCTAGTTGTTAAGGGGAGTCGATCAATGTCTCACAGCTATCAAACGTCTCACTTACCTTTACGAAGGCTTATTCGAATCCGAGAGAGAGGTTGAGGTTAGATTCGTTAAATAAAACTTGAGCAACTCTAAGGAATGAATTTAATAGCCAGTACTTGCTTGTAAAGAGAAATTCGATACCCAACTCTCGGATATGCAACCAACCTATATGTTACAATCTATCCTCCCTAACCTGACTTATTAACTAAGATTCCGACCTGTACGGGTGCGACGCAGCCAGTGGCCAACGATCGAAGAACCGTTGGCTGGAACGGGGATGACGGGAATATCAGCGGAGCCTCCTGCCTCTCACGGTCAAACGGCTATCTGATGACACCGCTGATGCGCTGATAACACCGCAGATGACGGAACGGGGACTGGCCTCTCGGATGACCGGCTGGAACGGCTGCCGGCGTCTGCCTGGGCCCCCCTGTTTTCGGGACGGCGGAATCTTTGGGTCGGGAAAGCGACGCTGCGGAGATCTATTCACAAAGGAGCGGTCGGAACGGAGAGTTCGCTTCGCTGTCGCCTGTCGTCCGTCAGCCCACAAAGCACCGTTTTCTGTGTTCGATCGTCGCGCGCACTCACTGAACACAACTAGGCTTAACTCGGAGACCGGGAGACTGGCTGATGCTTACTCGAACTAACGATAATTACTCTCCGTAACACTCGGGATAACACTCGGATTAATAACAATGATCGCAATAATACTACTACTCTTACTAATACTCGGAATCGGAAATCACCCAAAAGAGAGCGAGTCAGGGGAACCTGTCCTCTTTTATACTATTCGTTCCATCTATACAAGAAAAACGAACATTCGAGAAGGTATTACTGTAAACTTAACGAGTATTCGTTACCAACACAAATAAATGTCCCTAGCTATCAACCAATCCGGATGAGGTGTGAGAAAGAGAGACATATTTATATGAATGAACTAAAACTACTTGTATGACTGGTTGCATACCCTTAACTCCTAGGAATAGATAGAAATTAATCAAATTATCCCTATTTCCTTCAGTAATGTTCCTGTAGGCTTTCACTATATATTCCTAAAGGTCGCCCATACTTCTTACTACATTTTGGAGATTTTTACTAGATATGGACTGCGTGATAATCTACCATATCCCTTGTGAAGAAATTCCGGGTACATCAGTTCTATTATTGGCAATTTATTACATGTGTTATAATTGGATATTAGAATTCCTAGATTACCTGTTCTCTACCTAGTCCACACAATCCTAGCTAAGATAAGTTCGTTCTTGTATTACTGCCTATTCTCCCGGAGCCTTATCTGACGTTATTCGTGTTTAAACTAGTTCCCTCACATAACCTCTTATGAACCAGAAATGTGTTCACAAGGGAAGGGAGACGAAACTAATAACTTAACCCTTAATGAGGGACAACATGATAGCCTATCCCTTGCGACACCAGTCCTGTTACACCGGCCCTATTCCTGGTATTTAATTACATGTGGCCTGTTAGAGGTTATAATTTACATTTACCTTCACTACCTGACTCCTGTTGGCCTTAGGGGCAAACGAGCTAAGTCAATAGGTTATTCTGGCTCCCAGGGAGGTGAATTGCATGAAATGTGTCAATATAAAGTTAAGTGGAGTTGCTGAGTAAAGAGCTAAGTTGGTTGCATATCAATGGATCTTTAATAATTTCCAATTATCTGGTTACAGTTGTAGATTCACGCCTCTTCTCAAAAAAAAATAACGTTACACTACTCTGCCTACGATTTGTGCTGGTACTAATCTGGAACACCCTGTATAAGTGGACTGACTTTGCCGCCGACGACCATCGTTTCTGTAGGAACGGCTCATTCGTGAACAGACTTACGATCAGTTGTACTGATAGCTCGGTGGTTTAAAGCCGTCCCGATTTCTTTCTGTCACAAGAATTTCCCGGGACCGTCCACTACCAGAACTAACATCCCTCTCATCCTCAATAAATGTTCGAGTTGCCACTAATCGCCGGGAATACTCGGAGAAACCCACACCGCCTAGCCTAGCCTCATCCCCTAACTTTACTTTACATCTCCTTCGGCGCTCCGATTGGCCGTTTCCTTCGATGACGAAAATACGAAATCACCAGCAGTTAAACGAATTAGGCCGTGTCAATAATTCCCCGGCCGGAATGACGAATTCGGGGGCGCGTCTAATCGGATTACTCTCCCGTCACACACGAAACTCCCGAAGAAATCCCGAAGAAAATTCCCTCCGCGGGCCCGCAGAGGAAACTTTCCTCGGGGCTTTTGATTAAAATCGCTACACCCTCATTTAAGTTATTAATGATACAATAAGTTTACGCGTTCTAAGATATCGCAAGGCATTCATCAACGTGGAAAGAAGAAAGTTCCTGGAAAGGGATAGAAAGAGGGGAACGGAGGAAGAGAAAGAGAGAGAGAGAGATAGGGAGAGAGATAGAGAGAGAGAGAGAGACATACATATATAGATAGATAGCTAGATAGATAGAGAAAGAGAGGGAGAGGGAGAGAGAGAGAAAGAGAGGGAAAGAGGGCCTCACGTGTTGTTGAATCATTCACAGGTGTTAAAGCCGAGATCAAATCCGGGAGAAATCAGTCACGAGACGAGTGAATGTTGAATGAATGTTTGGTTTCGGGATTTGGGGCCCCTTCGTATTAAAATGATGGGGAAGCTTCGGGATCGTCTGAGGGGTTTTTCCGATATTCGTAGAGGATATGACGGAATATCGTAATTTGTTACGGTAATGAGCCTGAAGTGACGCAATACGTCATCTCGCTAAAAGGGAATACGCCAAGATTCCGGTACCGGTCCGTTACGGTCATAGATGCATAGATGAAATGAATAATATAACTTAATGTATAAATAGTGAGAAAAAGGCTATATCAGCAAAATTTGTTCCGTTAATAGCAAGTCCACTCTAGAAAAAAATTAAATTAGAAAATTTTTGAGTGTATTCTACTGTCATAAATAAGAAGCCGTTTAAGCATGCGTAGTTAAATTGTGAACAAGAATTCCTGAATTTTAATTCCTAGCGACGGAATTAGTCATTCAATTAGGAGTCACTGGTTAGTAATTTGGGACTCATTTATTCAGTCATCAGTCAGACAGGGTTTTAGTCCGTCACGCTGCTTCTGAAAAGAAGTCTCGATAGGTGGCTACATTCTTAGGGTAACAGGAAACTCATCAACATTTTGTCTCCGCTAAAAATAAAAACTGCAAAGAAAAATGTGCTAACAGCGCATAAGTCTTGCTCTAAATTGAAAGCTTCGCTATCTGGAGTTGTTTACAGTGTTCCTTGTTCTGATTGCAATGAAATATATATTGGACAAACTTCGCGGTTCCTAAATGGCAGGCTCACATCACATAAAATTGAATATAGGAGAAACATTTAATCGTGTGCACTTGCAGAACATGTTCTTCATAGTACACACGTCATGGATTACAATGAGACAAGGGTCTTGAGAAGGAAAAGAGGTTTTTTCTTTCTTAGAGAACTTTCTTAAAAATTGTTCATGTACACAAGAATACCAACTGCCTTAATAAATATACAAATATCCAAAACCTGAGTATCATCTACAATTTTACATCCTGAAACTGTCTGAAAACCATTTGGTGGACGGAGTGATGAGGGACGTCTAAGTGAGCGCCGTGGCAGGAATGATCACTGGGTAATCCTGATTTACTTAAAAGTTTTAAAAAATAGATCTATTTATACCACTGTAGCGGGTGATGTGCGTCTAAAATGTTGCATAAATAATATATTTTGTGTGTTGCTAAGTTCAGGTGAAGAAATTTACATTAAAAAACGTACTTACTTGGTTCGATATTCAGCTTATGTTTGTGATTTATGAAGGCACATGTTGATCTGCTATTTTCTACTTTCTTCTTTCTTGCGGTAACCTTAAAAGCGTTCAGACCTCGTGGCGACGGTAGTTCCTCACACATCTATTTTCTTGCTATGTAAAAGCTTTTTCTTACACCGTTTGAAGCGAGAAAGTCATCATTAACTTATAGAGTTAATGTAACTGAATATGTAATTACAGATGGCCTGATGATGGAATTGAGAATTCCGAAAGCTTGGTAATTTAACAAAAATCGTATCATTTCAGCCCTTGTTTGACTGCATCCCCAACGTGATAAAAATTTCCTGTTCTTTTTCAACTTAGAAGACAAGACTAATACTCGATTATGTAAATATATATATATATATATATGTATATATATACGTATATATATATATATATGTATATATATATATATATATATATATATATATATATATATATATACCTTAAAAAAAGACATTATGGGCAATTCCGCGAATATATTCAAAGACGTCTTGTTGCTCATAGCTTTGCACTATATTGAGAATGCGTGCATTGTAATCTGCATACTTCTTTCCTTGTTCTTTTGGTAGATATCTGGTTAATATTTGGGTGCAATAAACCTGTTATATCGCCTGCTCCCTTTGTAAATATGAAAGAAAGTTAGACTGTGAATAGATTTACAATATGTCCAATATAGTCCTTAATGTTAATCCTTTCTTGAAATCGTTACCTAATAAGGGTGCTCCTTAATCCTCCATTACGAATTTCTGTAGATTTTACTTGGAAATCATTTAAAACACTTATAATTAGAGTTGGTAGAGTGTCAGAAGGAAGGAAAGACTTTTATGTCTTGCCAACACTTAAGACACGTATAAAGTGTCTTAACCAGTATGTTACCAGTTTTCTTAATTATCATGGATTTAATTTTCTGGTGTTTAGTGTTAAGCCATATTTGTGGGAATAATGTACTCTTCTGTAAACTTTTAGGGTGTGACTCATTAAGCTTAACATACCATAGTCATTACACTTTTTCGAATTGTTTTTTCTTAGGCAAGGTGACAATGGTCGATCACAACCAGTCTGATGTTATTTTACCAGTGCCATATATTAAACTGTACAATTTTGTTAGTGGTGTTTTTACACTATGCTCACCCATTATTTTTAATGTTTCCGTGCAAATCTTATCTGAACCTGCCGCTTTCCAGTTTTTGACTAAAGAGGTTGCTCTTTCTAATTCCTGTTGCGTTATTGGGGGCCCACTTTCGAAATCTATGGTTTGCAACTGGTTTTTGTAGTCGTGATACAATTCAGATACCTATGTACTATTGCCATGTCTCGAGTCGTTTCTCCTCATCTAAAATTAACTGTCCGTGTTAATTTTCCAGGTTTCTGGGAGGTCGATGTTTTCTTAGACCCGTTATTTCTTTAATTTTTTTATATCCAAAATATACTGGTGCATAGTTTCCACTGGAATACTATTTTGTTACGCACCATCATCTGTTTTATCTTGAGTACTTACTTTATGATTCTGGTTATTTGAAATGCGGTTTCATCTAGGTTATTCAACTTTATATATTTTATTTTCTCTTTGTATGTTTCCATTTGCAAATTTCTCCTTTTTTTAAATATTGATTCTGCCTTTGTTTTTAAATATTAATTCTGCGTTTCTATCGACATACTAAGGTTTTCCCCTTTCTATTTGTCTTTGTTGATAACATCTGTTACTTCCGATTTATTTCTTTTCTGGTCTCGTTCCATTTAGTTGTTCTTTTATTAATACTTTTTTATATACAAAGTGGAACGTTCTAATCAACTTATTATTAAAGTGTTTGTATGCTCTTTTATATCGGTTTTTATGTTCCATAACATTAAATATTTTTTTAAGATGGCGAACATGAAATAGATTTCTTTACCATTTTCCAGCGTTTTCTGTATTAAATTGGCTGAATCGTTTTCTTGTTATGCACGCAGCTTGATCGTCTTTTAAATGTGGTTTTATGTCGGCTTTCAAACTTCTCTCTATAGTTCATAAACGTTTGCGGGTAATACCAATATCTGCTTGTTTTACAGTGACTCCGGCCGTGAAAACCTACCATCTTGGAATAATAAAATCGTAACACATTTGAATCTTTAGGTACACCACAGTTATATTTATATGAATAGTTTATTGTCACATTTAAAGAAGCTGAATATCACTTAATTTTAATAAGGTCAGCACTATTAATTGCCCCAAGATAATAGATTTATGATTTTCATGCCATGTCTTTGCCGAATTTTGGACGCTTCACAGTCAACGCCCACTAGAGCTTTTTCCCCACCACCGAATTTTCCACAAGACCGCTCATTTGGAAACTTCTTTGGTACGATCTGTGCTGTAATTTATGTACGTGGATGATCGAAATCTGTCAAATAATTGAACCCCTTTGCCTTGTCGGAAATCTCGGTTTTTTCCAATATCGGGGTTTTACTCTAAGAGCTTATTAGTAAACCGCAATAACCTCGAGCCCTATCGAATTCGAAGTTCAACCGTAGCTCGTCTGAACTTTGACCTTAAGAATGCTCCCTCTCCAGAAGTCAATTAGTCTCGGAAATTTAAAGTATTGCCTCCGTCCTTATTAAAGATGATATATGGGTTGCGGTAGATTGTCAAGTGTTATTTGATAGTAGTAATTGCCACGAACTATTGGTTTCCTGTTTGTAATAATCATTGTTAAACCGCCAAGTAAATATAATCCTTTTGTTATATATATTTTTTTTAAATCTCCCTTCTTATCGGATCTATCGGTTTACCCTCTTAAGGGTCGTATATATACGGGTTCAGATTCTGTCGAAATGAGCATTGATTGAATTCGCAGATTTCATTGTCTCAAAGGTAAAATGGGGGATACGGAGAAAGAAACGAAGAGAAAACATCGCCGAATATCAACCTCTCCTCTCTTATGGCAGACGAAAGTGTTTTCATAATCGATTTTTATGGTAACAACTGCGAAATATTTCACCCCGATGGGATCTTTTCAATGTTGTTCGGCTCTTTCGCTATCGATTGTTGGTCTCCAATCGAATGACGTGCCCACAATGCCTTTGATGGAAATGTACGAACGCGTTGTTCGACGAAATTGCTATTTAATCTGCAGGAGACGTTTTCAAAATGTTTTTGATGTGTGATTTGATGGTAAATTTTTCACTAAATATGGATTAAAATGTATCATTTTCTTATCAATCCAAGAACCACTAGAACTAGTTTCAATTTTCAAAGCAATATTTCCTCCATGTGATAAATCGGGCATATTTCAGAGAGCTAGTAATTAACAGCTCATTTCAGTTTAATTCTTTATTCGATCCCAAATACTACAATAAAATTAGTAACTATAATAAGTATTACCCTAACTAGTAATCCCCAACTGAGTTATGGATTCTGTAATCTTATATGCTACGTGGATAGACAACTTAGAATGCAACACATTGTGCGGTTCAACAAGTATACTTTAACCAGCAGCAATTGGAACACTTAATAAAATCTGAATTTACCGAGGACATTCGAAAAGAGCTCGTTGTCTCTATACAAAACCATGGTACTTATCTTTTTTGCTTATTCAGAAACGCACTGGTATTTTAAATATGCAGGTGTTCAGTTGCCCAAGTGAAATCATATATGTGAATGTATGGATATGTACAAATAAAGAACTAGAGGGTCCATTGGACCGCAAATCATTTTTTACGACAGCGGCACTTCGTTTGTACTTTCTTCTTCTTCTAAGGTGCAGGTGTACAGTCAATCAGTGAAATCGTGTACGAGGAAGTAAGCGAGACTCTACAGATACTGGATGGTCCACTGGACATAACACAGCGGCCACGTGTGCTTTCCTTGTGATGTCTTCTTCCGCACTTATACTCGAGAAAGCAGTGGTGTGTGAATGTGTGTGCCATTTTTTTGTGCGGTTTGGAAGTGAACTCATTGTTAGAGTTATTATCCGTAATGATACACCCATGGAGGACAAGGCGGCATCGCTCTTCACTACTTAAAAAGCCATTAAGTGTTTTTTTTATGTTTCAATTGTGGCTGGACATAGTATACATATATACAATGAATGTTGAGACTAGTCGACTAATTCAAAACTTAGTTCCACTACACGATAAAATTGCAATGAAACAAATTTTTGTTTGGCGCAGTACTTTATTTATATTGCCATCTGAAAAAAATTATTAGGGTTATACTATTTTTGTATGTATGAATGTTTGTACGTCACAGAAGAGTACTAGATCTAGACCCATTTATTTACAGAATAATATATTTCGAAGATGATAACATATTCTAAACGTTTTTTTTACATTGTTACATGAATTCAGTTACGAATTCTCTTTTAATATTGGAATGTACATCGCATCCGGTGGTATCCTTTTGTATTAATTTGAAATAATGTTGACTTTCGATACGAGTGGTAACATCGATTCGTATGCTTTCACTGCAGTATTTGTTTGTTTACATTGCACAAGTGTGCTGTTTTTGTACAGTATTTTAATCAAATTTTAAATAGTATACATTGGTTAAGTGATGTGCAAAGTGTACAGTAATAAAAAAATTCGTTTGGATTATACATTCATTACTAAATATGACAAATTAATAACGAAATCTATAGAGGATATGTATGGTCCCATGTGGTGTTCTATGGTTTTTTTAGGGTTTACGCAGAGCCCGTAAAAATAAATATTTGAATTTCCGTTTTGGGACTTAATGAAACTAATAACATAACAAAACTAGCCTATATCTGCTCAAAACATTTTAAAGGAAGTGATTTTGAGTGTAAGTAGTTACAGCTAAAAATTTAAAAAATGCCGAGAACATAATATTTTTCGTCTTAAAAGTAGTACAAATTAATTGATTTTTACTGAATGTATTAATGTGTTCGTCACAGAGCAACCAGGGTTTTAGGGTTATATTTCTCCCAAAACAAAAAATAATTAGTTTGTAAGCAAATACTTCATTGTACGACATATAAAGAGGTTGGCTGAAATGATTGATTTAATTTTTTACAAATAATTGAAATAAGTATCTTATAATTTACTCACATATCCGAATTATTGGGAATTCTTGTCAACTTTGTGAAGTTGATTGTGTAGTATGATAATTACCATATTTATCGATATTTCGTCAGTGAAATATTAAGAACCAGGTCCAGATTGATGAGTAACTAATCAACAGAAGAAAACGAAGATACCAGGGCCCTAGCATAAGTGGGGCCTGCATATGATTCCTTTCCATTAATTCCTTGATGTAACCTGCTATAAAATTAAACGTATTGTATGCCGAGATATGCCCTCTCCCAAACAACAATTTGTATTATTTGTCGGATGCTGTTGAAAGAAGATTTCGTAACAGCCAGCGTTCCCAAACTCAATAAAAACAGAGAGCAAAACCGAAAAATAATATAGATTGGACACACATAGATCAAGAGAAACATGTGCTACACGAAAAACATGTGGGCTCACAACTTAGCGTGTGGACAACAACACCCACAGACGAAATGACGAGAGAAGATAATGTAGAACGTTTGTGGAATAACTTTAAGTGTGCAGTTCTTAAGGCGGCAGAAGAAAATGTAGGCAAGGGAGGTCGAAAGCAAAACCAACCGAGGACCACAAAAAAACAGTGCAACTTAGACAATTCAATAATGAAGTAGAGAAATATATCAGATACGCTAAATAAATGTGGATGCAGGAAAGATGTCAGAAGGGGGAAGATTCGCAAGCTGAACACAAAGTTAGAGCACTGCATAGAAAAATTAAGGAAACTGCTGGATTCTGGAAACCTAAACACATATCTACCCTATCGGATGAAAACGACGGATTGGAACTGGATCATGAAAAACAAAAACAATATTGGAAAATGGAACTTTTTGGAGATAGTAGACTCCACGAATACTCTCCAATAAATAAAAAAGCATAAACTTTCTGTACTTACAGAAGAAGTCATATGAGCTATAAAGGAAACAAAGTCAAACAAAACCCCAGGAGAAGACTTAAAATATATAGGTGAAGAAGCTATCAACAAATTAACACACTTTTTCAACATCGTTGTAATATCGCAGTGGCATAATATAACATGATTGGCTCACTTCCACATTTATAGCTGTAATGAAGAAAAATGAAGCAAAGAGAAATGTGCAGGCCAATACCTTGGTCGCTCATAATACGGATTCTGGAACTACTGGCACTGGTAATCGTGAAGCTATTATTGCCTTAGATTATATTAAGCATGGCAAATTGATCGAAATCTTAAAGCAGGTAGGACTGAATGGGTATGACAACAATAATTCCCCATCTGTACTGGAACCATCAGGGCTGTGTTCGAACAGAAAACGGTAACTCCAACTACACAAAAATTGAAAGAGGAGTCCGTCAGGGATGTTAGCTATCTCCATTGCTTTTTAACGTTTACGCAGAACATATATTCATTTCATCGTTAGACGAACGTGATGAAGGCTCCAAGTTAAACGGTATAGTTATCAACAATATGAGATAAGCGGATGACACGGTGATAATGGCAGAACCTGAAGAATCCTTGCTACTCTTAATGAATACACTAACAGAAGAGAGTCATCTGATTGGTCTGAAAATAAATACCAATAAAACTAAAACCATGATCTTTAACAGAAATCAATGGCAAGCCATACAAATCAACATTATACTAAATGAGTTGACCCTGAAAAGCGTACACAGTTCTATTTATCTAGACATGAAAATTAAAAGTCGCTTGAAACACTTTAAAGAAATTAGATGAAGGATCGAGTTAGCACGTGCGGGATTTATTTTGTATGTTTTGTATGCATTTAATTCTATATAATATGAAACCATCAACGACAACTAAATTATTAACCCTAAACTGTTAAATTTGATCGTTGTTACTTTACGCATGCGAGACGTGAATACTCATACAAGAAGATGTCAAAAACTTAATGAATTCGAGACGAGGTTGTACAGACGAATGCTACGGATAAAGTGGACAAGCAGAACAGCCAATGAGCAAGTGCTACGAGTAACAAAAATGCATTCACGACCACATCTAATAACGGTCCTCAAAATTAGAAAGACTGCTTATCTGGGCCATAAAGAATTTGAAGAACTGTAATTGATATTGGAAGGAAAAATGGAGGGGGAAGAGGCATCGGAAAAAAAATCATGGCTCTCTAATATTATGGACTGGACCCTGGACTGGACACTGGACTAGAGACTGGACTAGACCAATGGAAATACATTATTTCACCAAGCCCAGGACAGAGCTGGATTTGCAGTAATTGTCGTCAATCTCTATCGAGACGGCACTTAGAAGCAGGAGGATTGAAAAAGTACTAGTGACATCATAACTGCCACAATTATGCTGTCATATTTTCAATTTTAATGTCAAAACGTGCCCGTATACATACAAAAAATGACCTGCCCTATCGATTTTGGTCGTCTGGCCCTGCAAAAATATTAACGAATTTACTCCAGCTTTTGCATTCTCACCGTATAATAAAGTTTAATAAGATTTTTGCTAAATCTTCTTTAAATTGCATTGGATACTTGTGTTCTTTTAGCTGTTGAAAATTTTCTAAAAATTCAGTTAAATATTTTTTCTAAACTTTTAATATTTTTTCTGATATCGAATACCTATGTAAAACTTTAATAACATTTTTATTTAAAGGGGCACTTTACAACTGTCTTATTTCGGGTTATGGAAATTTTCTCAAAATATACTCGAAGACTTTTTATAAATATTAGAAACTTCTCCCATTATCGAATGATTATAAAAAGTCCCAGATCTCTTTTGGCTCAATTGTCACTCTTGTCGTTTTCGGATTTTTCGATATTTTTTCTGTATCAGCATGAATAAACCTTACTTAAACTTAAACCGGAGAAAATCGTCCAACGGGCAAATAACCATTGTTTACTTTTTTCATCCCCTATTAGTTGTTACATCAATTGAATAAGCAATTTCACTCGATTACGTTTTTGACAATTTTGGTAGCTTCCAGTAAATGATATTAATTTTTTTCCGAAATGAATTCACTCAAATATTTTTCATATTAATCCTAATTATGTTGTGGTGTTCGTTCTCTGGGAACTGGATAAACCATCACAACATTAATCCTAATTATGTTATAATTCTTCTATACAAATGAGAGAATGCCCAAGTGCTTTTATTTAAAAATAAATTGTATATTTATCCCAAATCAATATAATAAAATATGTTTTTAAAAGAAAGAAAAAAAAATTTCGCAAAATTTGAAATTAATTCTATTAGGGCCAACTGCATCGTTGCAATTGATAAGTGATACTTACCTGAGCTTAACTTAAATTTTTAAGCGTCACTTAAAAATTGTCAACTGCACCGCCAATACTTATCCTGCCCTTAATTAAGCCGCAATTTACTAGTGTTTTTATTTTTGGTTGGTTGCATCTCGTACTAAACAGTATACTCCCGTGTTGGTGTTTGGTATTCCGTGACGACTGTAAAGAAGAGACAGCAACATGATGACGATTGACGAATTACATCCATTGAAATTAAAATCATTAAAATTAGATCTAGAGGTTAAAGAAGAACCACTTAAGAAACTGAGGGAAAAAGCATAAAAATATTTTGATATTTTGAATTAATTCAATTAAATATGTTTATTTTACAAAACACTATTGATCAAAGTGTTAAATGTTTCACTTATACTATTGTAACGTTTATTTCTAATTTATTTACACTATCCTAATTTTACACTACACACTACTTAATTTATCTTAACTATTTCCTAACCAATTAATTTATATCGCACTCTTAATTATTAATTTATTTATACGGGTACGCTTTTCGCCTTATTTATTCCCTCGCGGCTTCACGTCTAATCTAATCTCCGACCGCAAACCCGCTTATATACATCTCAATTGTGTTCGCGATAGTTCCTGAAATAACTCGAAACTTCTTTTTTTATGTAGAAAAGTCCAGAGAGTCATAAATCAAATTTCCTTAATAAGCAGGGACTTAATAAGCGTAGCGACATTCCTTTGAGGTAAGCCGCCGAGGTCCGATAAGAGTAAACACGTCTCGCGCTGCTGTTTACATTTCGCGTTACACTATATATAAGTATATATACGTACATATAGTACGTGTATATATATATATATATATATATATATATATATATATATATATATATAAAATAGTCAGTTTACAACCTTGCGAAATATTCCTCAATTAATGGTGTCCTAAACTGCAGACCGGCTAGGGCAGGAGCGTTTTCATTGTGAGGAACATTTGGAATGTCCCCATTTACAACCAACTCAGTTAAATTTGCAATATCTTATTACATATCTGGATCTTGTTCAGGTTCATTCATTTCTCGTGCTAGATTGTGCAATATTGCAACAGAAACAATCACAACTAAAGGTATTTTCAAGTTTCAGTCGGCAACCATACGCTAAAACAGGAAAACGTCTTTTTAATATACCAAAGCAGCATTCAATTTTGTTTCGGGTTCTTATATGAGATTGATTGTAAAGTTGCCCTTGTCGTGTGTGTGGATTCAATAAAGGGGTCAATAGGTATTTCCTATTTGGATAACCACTATCTCCTGGAAAAAAATATTTATGCAATGAAAAAAATTTCTCTAAATAATGGTCTACATTTACATACCTAATAAAACACAATTTGGGAAAAATCCATTTTCAAATCTCGTCCGTATGTTGCTCATGTTAAATATGGTAGCATCATGGGTTGAACCTGGCCGACGGGCAACTATATTTATGAACTGTAGATCTGCATTACTTATTGCTTGCACATTGATAGAAAAAAAAGTTTTTGCGATCTCTGAACACTTCGGAGTCTTCACCACCTGCGAATTCGTTTATTAACAGTTGGTAATAATACGTTTGTTTGTACAAACCTGGTGAAATTATTTCAACATAAGATGGGTACAATCAATTGAACCTATCACATGGGGAAATCGTGCAATATCGTATAACTGACGTTTAACTCGGGATCTCTCTTCATCAGTACTAGGCAGCTTGTTAAATCGTCTGTATAAAGTAGCGATAGCAGTTGATACTTTCGGAATAATCCGAATGGCAGTTGTGGAATGTATCCCCATAAAGCCTGCTATGCAGTCTAAATGACTACCCGTTGCATAATATCGTAAACCTGTCAATAATTGGTTCATTGGGGATACCGATTTCTAAAAATAAGTACATATGTTACTGTACAGAAGAGGTACAATGTTGTAAGTTCTAAAATATATCATAAGAATACTTACATGTTTACTGGAAATTCTAGACGGTCTCTAATCATTGACAGAAGAACCATGACAGTGTCTTTGGTTAGCCTGAATTTTTTTTAAAAGTATGTTCGTCCAAAATGTTGAAATGGTTCGAGCGATTGTAAACCCTTCACGGAATTCCAAATTCTATAAGCTCCAACACAACAAAATCATCGTCTTCATTTTCTTCCCATATCACTCTATTCATATTCATTTCAAACTTCAGACCATACGTAACGTACAAAACGAACATGTTGTTGTTAGTGTTGGTTACTGCAACCTCAAAAATAAGCGAGAATAAAAGAATGAGAAGTGCCAATTACACTATCCAAGAAAAGAACTCCTCCTGAATCTGGTCAACTAATGCCAACTAAACAATCAAGAAATATTTATTTTACATATTCTATAAGATACTTACAAATCACGAGGATATTCTAAATGTTCCTCAATTTCGTCCAACAACAAAAGTGTGGTTGCTTTCGAGATTCGAAACCTTTTATAATAGGTAACATCATCAAATGAATAAAAATATTCTTCTCTGATATATATTCTACGTGGTATTTCAAATGCTATTAAATGAACTGCATTTAATTCAAAAATATCTTCATCATCTTCAAATATTTGCAACAATTCTTTGCTTAACAAAATAAACAGCACAAAACCGTCAATACCTCTATACACAACAAGGTTAAGTGAGAGTTAAACGGAGAATATTCTTGGCCTAGTTAAACCTCATACTAAGGTGAGCTTAATGGTGAAATGTCACCATGTGCAAACCATTTTTGATTAAAGTGTTACTTAGGGTTAAGTGTAACTGGTGCAAACGAGCATTATAGTCTAAGCTGATGTTAAGGGGAGGTCTATGTACCGTTTAAATCAAGTGACACTTACAACACTTTAAGCTTCACTTAGATATTGGTGCAAATCACTTTAAATTTTAAGTGACACTTAAATTTTAAGCCGAGGTGGTGCATTGGCCCTTATACCCATTGATTTTAATAAATCCAAATTTAGACAGGACAAGACTTTGTTTTATTAACCACAGAAATATATTTAAGAATTAAAAGAACGACTTTGAATGATTCAATTTTAATGGAATTCATTCTAAACGATTTAGAATCCAACGTAGCTTACAAATGAATTTAAATTTTGAATTTTAGTTTATGTAACCAAAAATGTTTCTGCTCTCCTTATGCAAAATTTAAGAAATAAACAATCCGAAAAATCTGTCAGTTGTAAATTAGCAAAAGTACAGGGCCCCCTTTTCAATGACGCGAAGTGTATTATCAAATTTCAATAATAAATCCTCCAATGAAATTAGATTTCTCCTTAATATTATTTTTGCCTCACAAAAAGAAATGTATTCGCTTCCCTTATCTCTGTTCAAAATTGTTATCTAATTTTGACCTCATCTAGAGGTGTTATCAATTTCAATTGATAAGCGACGAAGAAAAAAAGGCTCCAAAGACATAGTGAATCGTGTCAAGAACAAGAAGGCTCCAATTTAGTATCCTTTGACGTTGAAAAATGTCTAGTTGCCTAGTTTACCTCTTGACGATTGTATTGTGGTGTCTACCCATAGGTCCCAATGAGTAGAACGAGTTCTGGTTGGAATACTACTATTGGTTAACCGCTTACATGTATTACCTTAACTAAAAGTGAAGCGAGCTGAATGAAGGTGAATGCATGACTCTTCTGATGAACATTTAATAATGAGAACAATGGTAGTTATGTGACGTTGTTGTGAAGAAACCTAATTGGAACAATAACAATTAAAAGTATCGCTGGTGGAGTAATACTACATCAGCGATATTCGTATTGTGAGCTCAACATACTTATGTATTATTTAAAATGAAAGGTGAATGAAATGATGAGTCGTGATAATGGAGGTAGGTGATAATGATTAATGTTGATAATCAAGGTATTGCCTTACGCAATCTGCTACACAACGTGCTATACAGTAGCCTGGTAGGTAACCTCCACTTCGATGCTAACTGTCCCATGGTACACACCCTCAACTATTGCTACCTCTTTTCTGTTCCCGAGCACACTTCCTGTACTTTGTCTTTAACAATCGAGGAACAGCTTCAGACATAGTAACAAATACCTCACCCATATAAATTGAGATATTTAGGGAGAACCAAAAATTATACCTCCCTGCATATTATTTACTTAAAATGAAATTTACATAATCCATATACAATAATTGACATATTAGTTTCGCTTAATGGAAATCGATAGAAGATAGATGATAGATTTTTGTGAAGCACATTTTGTGAATGTTGTTCGTAACTGTGAGTGTTATACATATTTGTGAGGTTATGCATTCTGTCAGTACATTATGGAAATGGAAGTCGATAGATCGATTGCGAACTTATAGCCGTAAAAATACATTTATGGAAGATACTGAATTTGAATTTCAAGTTTACAGAAAGCCTCACACAGATTCTGCTATCTCACTGGTTCATAGATTGTTCTGCATTTGTTTCTTAACCACACTTTAATCTAGAGCTCTCTAAAATTTTTCGTATTTCCGGACGAACTACTTCCCTTACGGATTTATCTGTATAGAAAGAGGCAGGACGAATACACATAGCTGAGATTTTAGAGGGATATATCCCGGATGTTCTAGAGAAAATGAGACCAATTTCTTGGTCTCCCATAGCCCACATTGGAGAATGAACGAATTTTTCTCAGACAGAAATAATTTTATCTACTTTGCGTTACTAATTATCTCATTATTACACCGAAAGTAGTGTAATAATATTCATATTACTACACTACTTTTGGTAACTTTTTAGTTTAGTTAAGTTGGTACGTCAGCCTGTCACGGAAACGTGTGTATACGTCAAGGTTAGATTATTAGTATTTCAATAAACATAACCTTTAAAACTTCATGAATATACATTTTTGTCTTCCATATCGCTCACGTAAGAAAGTATTTATTGAATTTGTCCTAGGGCTACTAGATTTTGAAATTCAAATACGAACGTCAATGTCAGTGACGTCAGGTAAACAACCCACGCAAAATTCCCTAGAGTAATACGAACAGTGTTGCCCACGAGACGAGACGAGAGGAGACTTTTAAAAATCTCGTCGTGTCTCGCATAAAAAGTGGAAAGTCTCGTCTCGAGTCTCGTCTCGCAATAAAAGTCTCGTCTCGTCTTATGTCTCGCGCGAGAGTCTCGCAAAAGTCTCGCAAATTTCTCGCAAAATCTCGCGATTTCGTGCATGTCTTGAATTTTGCCGTTTTATTACGTCCGGTTCCATTTTGTTCCTAAATTATATCGAAATGCTTATAAAATTTGCTTTTTCGACAAGAACTGAAATAAACCAATTATTATAGGTCGATTATAACATGAGAAGTCGGGTGAGAAATAGGTAGATGATCTCCAAAGGTCGGTGAATATAAAATAAATTGTCGTAGATATATTAAAAACTAATAATCATAAAGCCTAACAAAAAATTCCTGTCAACAGGGATAAAATGTCAAACTTTTTTCTCGTTACAGAAAAAAAATATTTTATCCAACATTAAAATGTTGTGAATATTTGTATTCCCTAGGTAAGTCTTCAACTCTAATATAATAGCCGTACACGTGGCAATATCTCGGAAAGTTCAAAAAGATAACATTGCGAAACAGTTATTGTAAACACAGGCTGCTTGCTATTATGCGGCTTTAAAAAATATGTTTCAATAACATTTGCGAAAATTATAATAATAAATTAATATTTGCCATTTTTATTTGCGATACTTCGAGACTTTTGCGAGGCTCTCGTACGAGATTTGAGACGAGACTTTTTGAAAATCTCGTCTTGTCTCGCAAGGAAAATTTAAAGCATTGTTTCGAGTCTCGTCTCGAAAACGAGACGAGACGAGACGAGACTCTCGCACACGAGAATATCGTGGGCATCACTAAATACGAAAACTTGAACAGCCAAACTTTAATGAATTGATAAAGCAAAGTAGATAAAATAGTGTATTACACTCGTTTAATAAGACGTATTGTCACCACTCGTTCTATTAAAGCACTCGTGTGACAATACTCCGTCTTATTAAACTAGTATAATAATATACTATTATGCCATCGAGAACTGAAATGATTATACTATTTATCGGAAATGAAATTCGTGTATATCTCATAATTTCTTACCTAACAATTTCACGACGATTATAGTGATAAATTTCTGATTTCGTGAATAAATATCAAAGCTTTCTAAAGAGGTGTATCCATTTTACAAAATAAAAACAATTAATTGTTTTCAATAAACACTTATGAATAAATATTTTAAAGAATAAAAAAAACTTAAATTCATCCCTTAAAATCATCCTTTAAGATCATCCCTTAAATCATCCCTTAAATTCGTCCCTTAAAATCATTCCTTAAATTCATCACTTAAAATCAACCCTTAAAATCTTCCCTTAAATTCATCCATTAAATTCGTCCCTTAAAATCACCCCAAAAACATCCCCTAAATTTCATCCCGTAATTTCATCCTTAAATGTTTGTAAAATAAGTAAAGTTTAAGTTAAGTGTAAGTTTAAATGTTTAAACCTTCCATTTGCCATCTGTCAATTGTTCATCTCTTAAACTCTCATCCTTAATTTTTTCATCCATAAATTATATATCTGATGATATATTCTGATTTCGTGAATAAATATTAAGGCTTTCTAAAGAGGTGTATCCATTTTACAAAATAAAAAAAATTAATTGATTTTAATAAACTCATGAATAAATATTTTGAAGAATGAAAAAACCCTTAAATTCATCCCTTAAAATCATCCTTTAAGATCATCCCTTAAATCGTCCCTAAAACTCGTTAAAATCAACCCTTAAAATCATCCCTTAAATTCATCCATTAAATTCGTCCCTTAAAAATCACCCCAAAAACATCCCCTAAATTGCATCCCGTAATTTCATCCTTAAATGTTTGACCTTCCATTTGCCATCTGTCAATTGTTCATCTCTTAAACTCTCATCCTTAATTTTTTCATCCCTAAATTATATATCTGATGATATATTCTGATTTCGTGAATAAATAGTGTGAATTCATTTAAAACTCTATAAAAAGCAAAGTACCGAACGAACTGCGCTCCACAATTACTGTACTACTGAAACCACGTTCACTTAACTTTCAGGTTTGGCTGAAGCCCAAACCACTGCGTACTCTCTGAATTGGTTCCTGCTCCTCTTTCCCCAATCGCTGCACGTTTCGGACGCCCTTTCAACTATTCGCCGCATGTCGCTTCCTAGCATAACACGTAATAAGTAATCTTTTCCCATAAGTGTAGAGATGCAGTACAGTAACATTATTATAAGAGAGGACCAGCTCGCAATTACTAACTACAGGTGAATCTAATTACTAATACTATTCGGAATTATTTAAAATGCAAATTGCGTGGCCCAAATTAATGGAGTTATCTCGATTGTAATAGATAAAGGAGATATTGAAATTCTGCCATCGACATGAATAGTTTTAATTCCACCTTGGGAGAGATAAGATAACTGAACCAACAAGTTGCTTACACTTAGTTGGTATAGGAAAAATCGATATCGGTTTGAAAATATCGTGAAAAAATTGTATGTGTAACATTCCAAAAGCAATCTCATATTAAAGGTATCACAAGTGAAGACCATAGCCGGCTAATGTGGTATTGGATAGTATGAAAAATAACCAGGACGTTTCCAATTCAGAGAAGGAACTAGAAAGTTTTTCTTCGTCTCATAGCTTCACTTAGGAAAATGTCAAGTCTCATTTTTATAACATTCAGTCTATCTTTTGACGCAAAATGTTACGTTACAACTTAATAGTTGCTAAAAGTGAAATATGGGTACCATTTTATATACTGTGTAGTAGAATTTAATTTTCCTACGCATACAAAATTAATTAAAATTTAGTTTAATGACGATAATATATTCATTGAGAGTCCTTTATAGTCAAGTAGTTTTACGATTGATTGTGTTTTCATCGTCGTTTACCAGAAACGATTAATATGAACCGGTGGGTATGTGAATAAAAAAGAAATTATATTACTTAGTGGAAACGATATTTAATTTATTTTGGGATAGAAAAAGTCGAGTTCGTTAAATCTTTCACAAAATGCCACGAGTACCTAAAATTACTATTTAGATCTATTGAATTTACAATGCTGTCCAATTCAGTATCTTACCTATTCTACTTGTAAGGTGTTTAGTAATATTATAATAAATAGTTTCTCCACCAGCCATGATGGCACCCCAAGAGCCATAGGTACCATAATCAAATATGGTATGATTACAGGATGATAATATTGCTAAGTCAATCTCAGCCGAGTTATTCTTGTGGTATCCTATTACATAAACGCTCTTTCTCTTACCGAAATTTCTATAGCACCAATCAGGATCGTCACTAACCATCACAAACGTCACATGTTTGTATCTGTCTTCAAATATTCTCATCGCCTTTTCATAGTATATTGCTTCAGCGGGATTCCTTCCGAATTTTCTTTTTAAATAGGCCGCGTAGTCCGTCTTTCGGATATGAACTCCTACGTATACAGTATTGTTCGGTACTTTGAGTGATTGCAGCTGCCTTTGGCTCTCCTCGGCAAGGTTCCTTCTCAAGACGAATTCCTTCTGGAAATCCTTACGGTAATCAAGGATTAATCCTATTTCCATTATGTACTTCGGAAGGATGAGATTAGATGATTTATCCCAAGGGTCAAACTTGCTGCGCACGAAGGTAGCCTCATTTAACGGGCAATGAGCAATATCTTCAAATCTTCCCACCGTGAGCGAGTCATACATAGCAGCGACTCTGTTGTATAGACATGTCGGAACGTAAGGTGAGTGGCCTGTGCGTTTGGCAGCTGCCCAAACAGCTAGATACTCCCAGATTTGATTACATAACCTTCCTCCTTGTTTCACTGTTACTACGTGTCTCGGACACTGTATGGTACCGACGTAGTACTTCTTTTCTCGCTGCGGGTATTCACATAACGATCTGTCTAATTTGGCGTATGTTACATTTGGATTAAGCACTTGCTCACGATGAAAGCTAGGCAACGTTACGAGTTGCCTGTTTTGGCGACTGAAAGTATCTGCCCGGAGCAATAGAAACAGAATTACCGTCGAAAGTAATATAATTCCTATCAGCAGGCACATTCTGTTTTTTATCATTTCGACACGTGGATTAGGGATTTAACCGCATCATAAAATTTTAGTATGACTTGTTTACATGTGCAAGTATTGCAGTGGACTGATCCGAAAAGTGAATATTAAAGATAGATAGAGTAATGATTTTAGTCAGATAAGATATCCCAATCTGTTGAATACGCTATTACGCGGTATACTTGAAATGAAGAAGGTGATTTAAGACACCAGACGCGATGTACTGGAAAGTAACATCGCGCCTTACACGGTACGAGAAAATAAAATATACCGCGTACAAAAAATAGATATTACAAACATGCAACGTAACGTTTGCAATATTTTGCAAGCTATGGTTTTCCAATAATTATAATTATCGATTTATGGTGACTAATTACTATCTTGTTTGCATACTGTGCTGTGTTGCCAAATGAATCATCGTGTTGCATATAACCGTTTATATACAGGATGATTTCTTATGAAATGCCACTCCAAGTATCTTCGATAATAAGGAGACTAATAAATAATTTGAGAAACACGCCGATTTTGATCGAAGTGAAATCAACTTTTGATATATCGTTGAGATGGGTGTCACTCATCCCCTCGCTCCTACGCATCACCCCATGAAATTTTTAACATAATGACGTATTATCTGATTTTTGATTGGATAAGTAATATTCTCTGGAAATCAGCTACGTACTTGTCAGATCCGATTAATGAATTTACGGGAAGTACAGTCCCAAAGTTTCTCAGTACAGTTTAGTCTACTGAGCTAATAAATGCTGTGCGCTTATACGAAGAATGAGAAAAGAATTCATAATTATTTTTTTTTGTTATTCTGTTATGTACACAATAATCATGCTGTAGTAATATAATATGTTGAACATATTATGTTCAGTCAGTCAAAATCACATAGGATATTCCAAGTGACTACTTCCACATGTATAGGTTACAGGAGTCAAAACTATAAGAGAACTGCAAAATAATAAATTCACCACCATTGGAGCACATTTTTGAATATCACCGTTAGAATATTACTATAGAAATCCCACTGTATTTTATTAAATACATTCAAAATAGCTTACTTACTTAATTTTTCAGTTTATTTTGTTCTTTAGTTTTACTAGCAAAAGCGAATTTATTAGTTTTCCTCCGTCTTGGTTTTTGTTCTTTATTGTCCTTCATGAAAAGTGACTATGCGTTTAGGTGAATACAATTCGGTCTGTTAATTTGTTCCACGTAAGAATGGTTTCCAGTATTGCTGAGATGGTGGAAATTATTTTTATTCTCTTCAGGAGTGTCCCCGAGAAATGGCCAAATAATTTAATGACAAACATCTACATAGGCGCATGCACCACAAATACGTAGCTCAATGTGTGGCCTAACTTTAAGAAACGGAATCAGTATACTTTAACCAGTAGCAATGCAATTGGAACACAAAAAAACACTTAATGGCTTTTTAAGTCGTGAAGAGCGATGCCGCCTTGTTCTCCATGGGCGTATCATTACGGATAATAACTCTAACAATGAATTCACTTCGAAATCGCACAAACAAATGGCACACACCTTCACACACCACTGCTTTCTGGAGTATAAGTGCCGAAAAAGGTTCACAAGGAAAGCACACGTGGCCACTGTCCAGTGAACCATCCACTATCCGTAGAGTCTCGCGTACTTCCTCGTACACGATTTCACTAATCGACTGTACACCTGCACCTTAGAAGAAGATGAAGAAACAAACGAAGTGCCGCCGCTGTAAAAAAAATTTTGCGGTCCAGTGGACCCTCTAGTTCTTTATCTGTACATATCCATACATTCACATATATGATTTCATTTAGGCAACTGAACACCTGCATTTTAAAAATACCAGTGCGTTTCTGAATAAGCAAAAAGATAAGTCCCATGGTTTTGTATAGAGACAACGGGCTCTTTTCGAATGTCCTCGGTAAATTCAGATTTTATTTAGTGTTCCGATTGCTACTGGTTAGAGTATACCAATTAAGGAAAGAGAAGGAAGCAGAAATTTGGTGAAATGACTCTGGTTGAGGTATTAGGTTATTTCATTAAGGGTACTATCATTTCTTTGGATTAGATTTCTGTGTCTATACACTATCATATTCATCTGCACGTGAATTAGCGAAAATTCATAAATTACATCTCTATGAATTAAAAATTCTTCAGCACCTGAGGGAGATGGATTACTATAGGCTTGTTATAATTTTGGTACGTTATGACAGAAAACATCAACGCCAATAAAAATCTGCTGAAGAACATTTGTTTCAGTGACGAATTCAGTTTGTTTTCTTCATAATATTATTCGAAAAGGGCATACTCAAACTACTCAGAATTAAAACATTTGTGCAGGTATTTAGGGAGATACGATAGTCGTCCCAATATGTTTTGATGATACGTTAAATGATAATGCCTACTTGTAAATGCTATAGAATGCCATTGATCATTTATTTACATTAGAACTTGAAGGTCAGCCTGATGTTCATGGTAAACCGATAATTAACAAAAAAAGATCTATTCTTTCAGCAAAATATTACGCCACCACATCTTTCTGTGAATATTCACAACTGGCGATTCCCATTGATTCTGATTCACCACCAGAGACTTCTGAATCATTGGACTGGTCCTTTTTAAAAATCATCGCGTACATAGAACTGTACATGTAGTGTTTTATTAATAAAAATACATACAAAAAATATTATAATAATAATAACCTGTTAAATATTCTTAAACACAAATTTAAACACAAAGTCGCCATGTAAGTAATATTCATAAATTTAGGAATTAAATTAATTCACGTTAAGTTCCAGATTAACTTTAAAACACGGCAATAACACCTCGTCACAGAGATAAGCCGTTTACTACGACATGCATCGTGCGTCGCCATAGGTTTTATGATATAGACAGATGTACTAACCAATTTGATATCCAAGATTTACACCTTTAATAGTAGTCGTATTTTATTGAGTGAACAGTCCGTTTACATTCAACTCTCAGAGGTTACATGTAAACTTAAATCATTAAATCTTTCCTCGGTATTATCAGCAGTATAGTTGTAGTAAATCGTATCCAGTAAAAATTACCCATAATCGAAAATTAGTTGGATACTACCACACATATTGTCTGTGGCAATTGTCTACTAGGCAGTATTGCAAAGTCGTGGAGTTTTGTTTTATTGAAATGTTTCACTACCACTAATTTATATTTACCAATGTCATCTGTTCATCGTGTTCTATGTTTAGTACTTGTACTCATTAAACTCTAAAAACTAAATATTTAACATATTCACAATTCACGAATTCATTTTAAAGAAAAATTGAAGCATACAGAAACATAACACGGATAAATTCATACGATGCATAATCTAATGACACTGTTGCTATTGTCAAGGTCCTATGGGCCTAGGGCCTAGGGCCCAGAGGGGTGCTCTGGTTGGCGGTGGTATCTCCGAAGAAGCGAAGAGCGTAAACACACTTAACCATATTTATTGGCAAATAGTGGTTCGTTTCAGGGAAGAGAGAGTGAGAGAGAGGGGGGGGGGGAGGGGGGGAGAAAGAGAGAGACCATGATAAGGGGGGCAAAGGCCAATTGAAGGTAAGGTGAATAATTGATTAAACAAAAAGACAAAGTTAAAGCATGGTTAAAAAAATATTCTTATAGAAGTCCCCATAGGGCCTGGAGGGGTGTCAGGTGCAGGGATCTCAGCGTCTCTGAAAACATCGTCCCCCAAACAAAGCGGGCTCGACGGACACGTAGTTCGGCGAGCAGCCCTATGGGATACTTGAATGATTCATTAAGTTCAATCGTTCGTTTCAATCACTCATTTCACAATGTTTATTAATTTACGTGTGCTGCATGGTTTAATAGAGCATACGTGCCACGCCAGGAGATTGCTTGTTGCTGATTTGATAATTCATGTTTTGCTGAGGATGCGTGTCCTCGTTCTGGAATCGTCCAAGAGGTCGGTCGCGAAATTATTATTAGATAGGAGAGTAGAAAGTATTATGGCCAAGTTAATTTGGGGTTACTATCGAGTATATTAATCGCTAATTAAATTTACATCATTACTAATATAACCATTTTAAATTTAAAATGAATATATTTTCTAGAGGGTAAAACAATATGCTTTAATATAAATCGTATTGAATTTTGTAATTATGTATTGCAATTGGCAGTAAAATTTTTCTCTATATTGAACACACCTGAAAAATTTATTGGAATTGTAAAAAATGTTAATGAAGGGGGCACTCAGCATCAGGATTTCTAGCGGCTTAGTATGACAGTCATGAAATCGTTAAAAAAATGTTAATATGATAGCAGTGTCAAATGGTTACCAATGTTTCCTCAGCTAGAGGAAAAGTTTAAGTATTTTGCAATGTTGCAAACACCCGAAAACATAAAAGTGGTACTTTACGTCATCAGAATATGGAAATCACGTTGCTTAAAAATTGCTATCGGAATAAATTGTTACCTACATTAGAACGCAGTAGTGTCATTGCTTCAGGTAATGCCACTCACCACTCAAGATTATTTAGACGCTTATCTAAACATCAATCATCACTTTTAAAGATAAAATAGAATTTAGAATTACAACAAACACTTATCACAGCTATAAATGATTAAACTTTAACGGGTTCTTCAAATTTGGGGACTCACCGTGGTTTTTCTATTTCTCGAAAAAATGTTGTAGTAAAACGATTTAAGTAACTAATTTAATAATATAAGTAATGAAGTGTTTATTACTAGATATGGAATCTAATCTCATTTTATAGTCTTCGCAACATAAACCTCACTCGAAACTTTCGAAATTTATTTAATGCGAAATTATGAATAAGTGGGTAAACTTCATTGAAAACTGTTTTAAATTTGCTGTTTGTAAGTAATTGGAGGACTGACATAGTCGCTGTATGGAACCGAATTGTAACGGAATATAATGTCCAGTAGGACACAACGTACCAAGAAATTATTTCCAAATATTTTCATTTGGTATAACTGTGAATTCATCACACGAAATTAATGCCCGGTCGAATTTCTAATGTATGTTTCATTTAGGTGTTTTAATTCTCGCATAAGAAAAGGAGGAATATCTGTGTACACTTACTGTAATCATACTTTATATAATGTAGAAAACGTCGATTTTGATTGTCCACGATATTCAACTAAACGGCTACATAATATTTTACAATTATACAATACTATTTCGGCAAACAATACTATAATTCTAATGATTATGATCAGAAGAGATTGTATTCAAATCTATAAATTTATTCAGGAAATATTCTTCGAAGAGGAATCGTGAAGAAATATCCGATATGTAGAAAATTTGCAATAGCAATATAGTATACAGCTTTAAGTAACTGAAATCATTTGAATTTCCATAACTGATATTAGGCTGAAAATACACAATTCTCCTAATAAAAGGTTTGATCGACTCTGATCAATGAATATAGTTGGGGGTGGGGATTAGTTCGGGTAACCACTGCGATGTGCGGAATCCCACACTATCAGATGCAATAAACCATCCATTCCTAAGTGGAATTTTTTGTTCTGTTTCTAAGGTATTTTATCACATGTGATGTTCATAAAATATTTCCCTTTTCCACCCCCCCCCCTAAATGACAATAATACAGTTCTACTGCCCCCATAAACTGAACCTAAATAATTTGTAATACGAAAACGTTACATTATCTATATAGGTAATAATTGCAGGATTTTAGGTTTCAATGTATGGGAATTTTGATTTACCCTAGTGTGTGTGCATCTGCATTTGACAAAAGTTACTTAAACTAATATACAATTCGAGAAAAATAGAAGTATTACCTAGTTATTACTTATTTATTAAACCTACAAAGCTCTCCAATGCAATATTCTACCTACACTTTTTGAAATGCTTTTAATACCACTGTAATAAATAGTCTCCCCTCCTGCCATAACAGCACCCCAAGTGCCGTAGGAACCATAATCAAATATGGTATGATTGCAAGATGACAATATTGCCAAATCAACTTCAGCAGAATTTCTTCTCCCATGTCCTATTACATAAACGTTCCTTCTATGTCCGAAATATTTGTAACACCAATCAGGGTCGTCACTGACTATAACAAAAAGCACCTGTTTGTATTTACGTTCGAATGCCCTCATTGCTGTCTCGTAGAAGGTTTTATCGGCAGGTTCCTGTCAAAATTTTCTTTTCAAATACGCGTCGTAATCGGTCTTTCGGATATGAACTCCAACGTATACAGTAGTGTTGTGTACTCTGAGTAGTTGAAGCTGGCGTTGGCTCTCCTCGACGAGGTTCTTCCTCAAGACGAATTCCTTCGGAAAACCCTTACGGTAATACAGAATTAACTTCGTTTCCGTAGAATACTTCGGAAAGATTAGATTTGATGATTTGTCCCAATTGTCAAAGGTACTCGTTACAAAGGTTCTTTCGTCCAATGGACAATGAGCGATTTCTTCCAATCTTCCCACCGTGAGGGAGTCATACATAGCAGCGACTGTATTGTATAGACAAGTCGGTACGTAAGGTTCGTGGCCTGTGCGTTTCGCAGCTGCCCAAACAGCTAGATACTCCCAGATTTGATTACACAGCCTTCCGCCCTGTTTCACTGTTACTACGTGCCTTGGACAAGCTCTCGTACCTACATAGTATTTCTTTTCTAACTGGACGTGTTGGCATAAAGATCTATCGAATTTGGCATAAGTTTCATTCGGATGGAGCACCTTGTCTGCAACTGAAACGTTCATTTTCACTAACTGATTTCGCCAATTTTTAGATCTGTCTTCTTGTGTCAGAAAGTACGTCAAAATCACTACTGTCGAAAATAGAACTATGATCAGTAGTTGGTGTACGCTGTTATTGAACATTACAGTCCCGTTAGTTTTGTGCCTATGTGTAGTTACCGCACCTGACTGATACACAAATAAAAAGACCACTCATTTGTTAATAAGATAAGATACCAAATCTGATTATTGATAAGCTGTTCTGAAAAAAAATCGATTAAATAATACCGTGTGATATAAAAAATAGTGAAAGTGCTTAAGTTGATCGTAATGAAAGGGTTGACAATCTATTAATAGGCTAAAATATTTTAATCAATTTCAGTGCAAGATTGAATCATAATACTAGTTACATAGTTCTTTTATTTCTGTAATACTATTTCAGTGTAAACATCTACCTTGCCGATTGAAAAATTCATGTAAATTTCATGAATAATAATTAGAGTAATATTTTAATTGTGTTTTATTGTTAGTAGGTAGTTTTGATAGGAAGGATAATAATTAGGGTCCCGTCGAATTAAAACACATAATTAAAAATAGTTAAATTGTTTTATGATCTATACTAATCAAATTTAAAATTAGTGGCTATATATTACCGTTGATTAAAGAACATTCTTCAATCAACAGTATTACTGTGTATGCAGAAACAGAAAGTATCCAGAAAGTACATTAAGGTTGTATCTATTTCAGGGGAAACTGATCTACGTATTTACAAATTTAGAACTTGAAACAAATCTAGGTTAATTATTAGATATTGTAATGCGAAAAGTAAACAGCGCGAGACGTGTTTACTCGTATCGGACCTGGGCCGCTATCTCAAAAAATTGCCGCGACGCTTAATTGAATTCTATAAAAAAAGACAGCTCCATGAATACTCCAGGATTATTATTTAAGGAAAAGTGATTTATGACCTTCTGGATATTTTCTACGTAAACATTATTAAAGAACAATCGAGTGCCTTGTGGAATTATCGAGTAAATTCGGGAAAACATTATGGGGGGCTATAAAAGTGGACGCGGCGGATGAGAGAGGATTACTAGTCGTGAGCGCGATATAGTAAATAAGCGAAAGGCCGACCAGTGAAATAAATTAACGATTAAGAGTGTGAGATAAATTAATTAGTTAAGTGTGTTATATAAATTAGTTTAGTAATAGTCTAAGATAAGTTAAGTAGTGTTTAGTGAACAATTAGTATTAGTGTAAATAAATTAAAAAGTAAACGTTACAATATTATTAGATATCTAGTTATTTTTTTCAATACGAAAGAGAACGAAATATCAAAGTAAGTCTCCTATGAACCCCCAAATGACTATTGTATCTAATTATTCTCGACTTGAAACTGTTTTTTGGGGATAAATCATGTATAACAGAATATTTTCAGATAAAGATTTTCGATGTAGAAATTGGTTTAGATGTTCAAAAAAATATCCATAAGTAAGAGAACGAAATTTCTCAGTAAGGCTCCTGTGAAACCCCGAATGACTATTGCATGCCCTGAGTTTCGACTTTCGACGAAACTAGTTCAGGAGGATAGCTTATGTATAAACGAATATTTCTAGAGAAAAATTTTCGATGTAAAATGTAATTTAGATACTTAAACAATCTTTTCATACGTAACTAATGAATCCCCGATTTTCCATTTCATCCCGTGATTTTCGACTTGATACTATTTATCCGGAATACCTTATGTATAAATGAATATTTTCTGAGAATAATTTTCTCTGTAAAAATTGGTTTAAGTGGTTAAAATATTTTTTTTCGACATTTTTTTTATCGACCCCGAAACGACAGCTAGGGTGGTAAATCGTATTGGATACATCTCTGTAGTAATAGAAAATCTCTCCCAGAACGCTTTTTGCGGTTAATTTTGAGGTTAAAAAGAGCACGCATTTTACCGGACTACAGGATTTGTGGGTATGGCTAACTTCACACCCACGTATCGTAGTCGGCACATGCGTCAGATATGCTTGTAAATCTTCGTCGCATTGAAGATATTGCACTTAACAATAATTTAACCCAATTCGTCTAGGTAGATTTTACATCTTCTATGCTAACTGATCTAATACTGTTGTTACCATTACTGTTTACATTAATTTATTAAAATGTCTTACTAATGTATTAAAAACATTACTAAAATATACAGCCGCTTCTATCGAAATAGCAAATAGTTGAAGGAATTGAGGCTTTTTTTTTAACTGAAAGATTATGTTACTTTCATTCGTGAGGAAAGATCCGGGAGAATTTTTACTCCTTTCTGGAAATATTAGATGTTTTGTATTAGGCAAAACTGCTGAAACTATGCACACAATCGATTTTTTAGCTTACATGAATTATATCATTGACGAAAGAGACTTAAGCTTTAAAACTGACTTCGTACTACACAAGTACCAGCTTTCATTTAAAATCAGACGGTATAATTGGGCAATTTACTTTGATCACTTTTTGGTTTTTGGAAGTGATCTCAAAAGTTTCTTTACATTCAGTATTTATTCTCCTGTCTAATTTCTATTCAGTTATTAACAAAGCTTGTTATATATATAAAATTTTTTGGTTGAACCGTCATTGAAGAATAGTGTATTTTTCGACTTTTCCAAATTTTCTCTAAATTAATTCCAAGATTTTCTTTTAGATGTGGAATATTCATTCTTCTATAGAATATTTATTATAAGATATAAGAGAGTAGTCCGATTGAAACATTTTTTTTAAATTGATAACAACAGGATCATATTTTATACTGGCATTAAATCAAATTATATTACTTAAAGGTTAACGATCAGATAATGCTTCTCAATGTAAACAGAAATGATAAAATTTGAAATAGGTAGTATATGAGAGATGTCAAAAAACAAAACTGTATTAATAAACATGATTTATTAGTTGCATTCAATACCTTCAACCATCTCATTTATAAATTTTTAAATAAATTAAAGAACAAATTCATGTTTGGTGAAAAGTATGAAATAACAACAAAACTTTTCAATTATCTTTCTATCACGTAACCTAAGGCAACTTTTTTCGTCACTATGTCTTTTGAAACAAGGGAATTTAATACTCCAATAAGGAATTTATTTATAACTTGTAGCTATTATTTTCGTAAGAATTTTCATTGTCTACTTTAATATAATCAATCCTATATGTAGTAGGTAGCCAAAATAGTTGCTAACGTAACTTAAAATTCACACTATAATATTACTTGCAACATATTGGGAAGTGCATTTAAAACAAATGTTTTAACAACGTAGAAAAGAAGTTTAATAGCACAATGGGCTATATTTTACAAAAATGAATATTTACAAGTAGAAGTGCAGATGCTACTGAAGATGTTTTGTAAATGATTTAAAACAAATTCGATAAAAAGATATATGAATGGAGAAGTAACGATTTGCAAGATTTTTCCTTAACCCTTATTTGTGGAGGAAAAAATTTTACAAACAAAATAAGGTTTTTAAATTAGTTGTAATTTCCATGGGCAAGATGATAAGTTAATAGCATTTGTGGGTGCAGGTATTAAGATAAATTAAGAGGTTTTAATTAAAACGATGTCTTAAATTTTGAGTAACAAGTTTACTAAGGGTAGCGTCTACATCAGAGGCTCAATTCGGGAAAAAAACAATTATACTATAAATCAATCAATAATATCAAGCAATTGATTTAGGCGTATTTATGCGATCAAGGTTTGTTATGTAAATTTTTGAAAAGAAAGATAAAAGATGTCGATGGGACACAAGATTTGCAGAATGTTCTACATAAAACCCTAACCTATTATACTGCATTCTTAAAAATATCACAACGTACTCCAATTTTTCATCAACTGTCCTATTCTACGGGTAAAGTGATCGGTAATGTTATAATAAATAGTATCCCCTCCGGCCATTATGGCACCCCAAGCGCCATAACTACCATAATCGAATATCGTATGATTACATGAGGACAATATGGTCAGATCTACCTCAGGTGAGTTTCTGCGTCCTTTCCCTATCACATAAACGTTCTTTCTACCACCGAAATGTTCGTAGCACCAACCGGGATCATCGCTGACTATAACAAAAAACACGTTATGGTATTTCTCTTCGAATATCTGCATAGCACTTTCATAAAAATTTAGATCGGCTGGCTCCACTCCATACTTTGCCATTAAAAAGCCTGCGTAATCAGTTTTACGTATATGAACCCCTACGTAGGTGGTATTAAAAGGAGTCCTCACCAGACTTAACTGCCTTTGACTTTCTTTCAGCAAACTTTGTTTTATCACGAACTCCTTAGGTATATCTTGAAGATACGACAGCACTGTTTCAGGTTCCATCGAATATTTCGGTAGTATGAGATTCGACGTACCGTCCCACATATCGAAAGCAGCAGTAGTGAATGTGGTTGTATACAAAGGACAGTCACTGATTGCATCGATGGGTGGTATGGAAAGATTAGCGAACATCCCTTTTATGTCGTTCCATAGGCACGTAGGAACGAAGGGCTCGAGCCCTGTTCGTTTTGCTACAGCCCAAACTGCTGCATACTCCCAGATTTGATTGCACATCCTTCCACCTTGCCGTACAGTCACTACACGTTCAGGACATCCCATTGGTGCCGTGTCGTAAAGTTCAGTCAATTGGGGATCTTTGCAAAGGGAAACGTCATAATAATAGAAGGTAGAACTACTAATGAGATCTATGTTCACGTCACGAGGAGGACTAACCGAGAACACGTTAAAGAGTATCATGACGGACGACACACCGACTGTCAATATGAACGCTTGCTGCAAATTGATCTTTATTATTCTCTTGCCACTATTACTATGCGGAGTTTTCATCTCGTAATTGTTTCTCGTGGTCTTTTACAAACTAAAATTCGTAAGACTGCTATCTAGTAAGCTCCATCAAATCGATTGATGGTGTGACAAATAAACTGATAAGACGAGGAGCATGGTTAAACGCCGGAGATAACTCAAAGATTAGTATCGCTCGAAATAACGAAAAAACTACTCGAAAAGTAGGCAACACAATTGTGATGATATTGAGTTATATTTAAGCTACATATGCACTATTCCAAGCAATGTAGACAATGAAAACAGTATAATTTTAGTTCAAAAGATGGCACTGAGTGCGGCATTCCGGCGGCGACAGTTATGATATGGTAGCCGGTGGAGCGTGTCTAGGGTTATATCCTGATTTAGGGTTTTGTTACTAATTATTTCCGTAAAATCGCGAAAGTGAGGTTCACTGAACTTAAATCTACTTGAAAAGTAATGCACGGTAGTTTTAATGGATGAATACTGAGGCTCATTTGGGTTCATTTTTCAGATTAATTGTAGAGTTGTGGAAGTGTTTCACTCCGTTCCATTTCAATTAAATATGTTGACAATAGTATATTTTTAGGTGACTCCTATGGGCAGATGCGTAAAGAGTACAGATTTTACCGTAAGTACACTGTGATATTGACTTTGAGAACTTGAGGTAACTAACTGTAATTATTTCGTTTTGTAGAAAGGTTATGTCCAATCATTATTCAATTACTTGTTATTTTCAATCTATTAAAAATATGATTGTTGCATAATATCGTGGCATCTATTGGGAGTACTGTTTTCCCATTTTCTAATAAGGAAAGATTCTAAAAGCACTCTTTCATACCATACGGGTCCTTGTTCTGGGATAATGAAATTTAGCTGATACACACATGTACAGGATGGCTATCTAAGTAAACAACTTGTTACATTTAGTTGAACATCAACAAGAGACTGATCTCCCAGTGCACAGAAAATGGCATTATCTAAATCTAAGCCTAAAAGTACCAAGCAGATTATCTGCTTTAGATAACGGATATATTGTAAGGAGGCAAATCCGTGGATAGGCAACCAAACCTACTTTCTCATAATGAACTTAGGGAGCTTCTCACCAGGAGCGATAGCTTCGCTGCACCGTATCTAAGATTAGACAGATTTCCTTCAGATGTCTAGAGATATTACTCAGCAAAAGGTGTTCATCCTATAGGCCGAAATACGGATCGCTTGAGAAAAAAACTTTGTTCTGACCGGCCGACTCATCGATGGCAAGAACACCCTATCTATTGCGGTGTACCTAAGTACTGCAGGATTACGACATTGGCGTGCCGTCTTTGTCGTATCAGTATAGACATACGTAGTTGTAGCCCCCGTTATATTTCCCTGTCTGATTTCGCATTGGCATTCCGTCGTTGAGGAATCAATACGTGAAATCCGCGTAATTTTCAAGTTAAATTGTTATCGCTACAGACTTAACTGATAAGTAAGGTTTGCGTTTGCCTTCGCAACATTTACTAACATGTCCTTTACTGTTCATCTTATACCGCTCTCTCGCCTTTCTGCTTAACCGCTTAACCAGACCGCTTTGCCGAATCTAAATACTGCACGTTTTCTTCGCTTCTCCACACTTAGGTATTTTTCGCTACTCTCTTGGTGTTGTATTTTATTTCTCCGTATTTTTTTCACTTGTAAATTATTTTACATTTCCCGTGTTTTATTACATAGAACTACAACATAATTTTGTATTTTCCACATTTACCAATACTTACAATAATTTTGTACTTTTCAGTATTTTAATACTTAGAGTAATGAGGCATTTTTCGGATTTTTCAACACTCAGCATATTTTATATTTCTCATATTTTCGGAACTTACAATAATTTGGTATTTTCGGCATTTTTTATGTTGACGCTAACGTCAACATTATTTAAAGGAATTTTAGGTGAAGAAATCATAATTTATTGTAAACGAATTTAGGGAACTTTTACGTAATTTAATCATTGAGCTTAACACGCGTTGTTTTCTTACGGAAAATAGCATTGAACGGAACGTGTATAGGTGAACAAAGTTGTTGGCCTAAGCACAACAAGGTGCCGTTGTAACGTGATAATGACGCGCTCCGGTTAAGGTCAGTTTTGCAAACCTAGGTCACTCTAAGAAAACAAATAATGTACCATTTACCTCATGAAATTGAATGTGTATCAAAGAGCCCGAAAGTTGACAATAAATTAGTATACTTTGTATGTTCAAAATGACAGTGTGTTGTGGTCTTGATTCAAGTCACCCTAATCTTAAACCGAACTGTAAAACTGCTGTTCGGAGACCTAACTTCATCTTAATTACAAGCTCTCACGTTACGCCATAAGGGTTTCATCGGAGATCGATCACGTTACGCCCTGTCTCCCAGCTACGACATCTTCAAGCTACAAGAACTTCAAGCTGCAAGAACCTCTAGCTGCCAGAACTTCAATCAGGATCTGCACGTTACGCCCTCAGATCAACCCCGGAGAGTACGTTACGCCCTCTCTCCATTCTACGAGAACTTCAATCCGGACCTGCACGATACGCCCTCAGGTCCACCCGGGAGATCACGTTACGCCCTGACTCCAAGCTACAAGACAGTCTCCAGCCTTACAACCTGGAGACAAGATTCATCTCCGCAGCCGCCCACGAGCTACGAGAGAGATCATCTACAGTCCACTCTATAGAGATCACTTCACACTTCGTTAATTTAATAATTAGTAAATTTTTGCATTTGCGGCCTTTTCAATATTTAGCTTAAGGCTGTTCTCTCAGAGCACTCTTTTACGGTATGCAACACATATCATTTATTTTTCATTGGATCACAAAAAAACTTTGGTAGTAAGTTTAGAATTAATATACAAATAAATTGTAGTTTTTACTTTTTTGTTGTAGGTAGGCATATCCCTAATAAAAATTAATAACCAAAAGAAAAAAATTCATTTTTCTAATGATAAATAATAAAGAAATACAGTTTGAAGAGAATCGTATGCTGATATGTTTTTCCCCGATGATTTTTTTTTCTTAGATCAAAAACAAATGTGTATTTATGCAAACAAGTTTATAAATATTTGAAATTTTGGCGAATTCAATACAAACAATACACACGTGTTACAGCTTAAAATTGTGAGACTGAGAGGTCCGACTATTGTCGGGTGTAATAAAAAGAATATGAATGAAAGCGACTTTGTGAAGAAAGCAACATTCGATTTTTGTTGACGTTTTAGCAAAATTTTACGATGTGGACTGTGTACCTCTCACAATCGGATTCACATCAAGTGAGAGAACAGCCTTAAGTTTATATTTCTCACCTTTACAATACTTAGAGTAATTTTCATATTCTATTCACATCAATAAACTGGTATTGTTAAAGCCGGCCGTCCACTCTGACTTTTAGTAACTCCGTTGCAAACAGCTCGTTTGGTTCTTACTTTAAATCTTTCGTCCGAAATATAAATAGTTGCAAACAAATAGTTTTGCCTGCTTCTCTTTCTTTCCGTTTCACTACGAAATGTATATATTGCTATGTTTGTGCAATGTTGCCGCTACTGTTCTAAAATAAATGAATCTAATTATTTTCCAACTCATGTGTTTTATTTTTACGGACAGCCCTGGCATTCTCCTGATTAAGTAAACTACCTAGGGATATAGCCAAGGGAGAAAACCCCACAAATCTGGCACCCGAGCAAAACCGACCCTTAAACCATAAATCCGAATTCCCGAACTCTGTCCAAGCGCCAATTTCTACAGGTAACTAACCGTTTCATCGGTGTCGTGCCTCCAACGACGACAAAAGGGCGTTACAATATTGATCCAAAAACAAACCATAACATAGAATATCACTATGGTGTTAGTTCTAAAATTGATATATTTTTGTAGAAATACACAAAATTGACAACCGTTTTAGACCATTAGTGTGCGCCATTTCTATTCCACCTCTCATTTACAATATGTTATTATTTAAGAGCAGTACCTAGTTCACATTATTTAAAAGATTCGTTTCAGCTTGTAGATAAACTAAAAGTTTTAGTTTTTATTCTTTTAAAACTATGTAATTCATATAGCTTGAAGTCATATAACTTTGAAAAAATACTACAGTAGACATTTCGTTATACTATACATCAGACTATCTTAACAATATATTTATGACTTTTAGAATAGATGATTTGATCCACATCACTAAATTTATCATTGACTATTCTGCATTCTCCTTCATAACAGAATACAAACACAGATCTTCGGGTGTTCTCTGGGTGACCCTCTCACACCTACATGGACTAGCAATGAAGGCATCGGAAGAAAATGTGTTAAGCCTAACGGAAATATTAATTCCTATATAAGTATGTTGTCGGCATCTTTCCTTTAAGTACGAAAAACAAAAGCTATGTAAACCCGCCGTATTACTTTGTAATTTATTTCATAAATGACTACACTTTACATTTGAAATTTTTGAAAGTAATAGTTTACTATTTCTTGACGATTCATACTTAGCAAACACACAGCTTCCAGTACATATATAAATTAATATTTTTCTACGCTAATTCACATTAAATAGCCTCTGTAGACAGATCCATCTTACTATCCGACAACACTGTCTGGTATTAAATGCTCCGTATGATTACAGAGTGGATTACTATTTTTAATAAAATATGCTCTATTGGAGTTATACCTACCAGATCAGTGGCACAAAAAGTTGTGAAGTATTCCGTAGCATTAGTCTCATGAGTCATTCATTCGTTCAAAATCTTCCTAAAACTCGTCTACCAGAGAGTTATAAGACATGTAAAGAACAAATGAATCCCACTCAATTTGGGTCTAGAAATGCTTAAGAACCTAGAAAAGCACTTTCCAGTGTACAAGTTTTATTTCAAAGTGCTCGACACGTTAAGCACGATATTTTTGCGTGCTTAATCGACTACCTAAATAGCTCAGGAAAACAAGACTTACAAATCATCGCCAATCTCAGTTGGAATCAAACTTCTTCTGTTAAAATAGAAAATGAAGAATCTGACGTATCTGAAAAAGCTTAACAAAAAGATGAGTTCGACAAAGATGTATATTATCACCATTGCTATTCGATATCTACTCCGAATACATCTTCGGGAATGCTCTCGAAAATACTAACAACGGAATCGTTTTCAACGGCGATTGTATTAGCGATATAAGTTACGCAGATGACACCGTCATTACCCATGTCAAGTGATATGGGCTTCAACGAATAATTGACAAAATTGTACAAGGTGAAGAAATATATCGATTACATCTCATCGTAAAAAACACCAAATTTATGATTATAGCTAAGAATAAACACCTAACCGGTCGACTGAATGTCCACAACGAAACCGTGTACAGGGTCAACAGTTATACTTATTTGGGGACCAACGTCAATGAAGAATGTGTTCACTCGAAAGAAATAAAACTCCGAATCGAAAAATCTTGAACTGCACTCCTTAAAATGGCAAATTTATTCAAAGCAATGATTTGGCGCTTCATAGGAACATAATAGTCTTTTCGGTGCGTTAGTACGGTGTGGAAGCATTGACGTTAACGGCAACGTCTTGTAAAATATTAGAGGCGTTTGAAATGTGGTTATACAATCGTACCCCAATAATTTTAGGGCTTGACCACATTAATATTGAAGAGGTTCTCCCGAGAATTAATAAAAGGAGGAGATTATATTTCAAGTGAAGTAACGCAAACTTGTGTAAGACTGATTTTATTTATCCATTACTTTCGTCCTCTTTTACTTCCATTCTCCCTGCTTTTCAAATTTTTATTTATATTTCGCCTGAAGAAACAACCCTCTAAAAATATATAAATTGTAACATGTGGTTCGCCTTATATGAGCTAAGCTCGACGTTCCGCTCTTCGAGTGGAATTTTATCTAAACGACTCAGGTCCTCCGCCCATCCGTAAGAACGGGAAAAGGGAATATTATGAGTACCTACGTTACAGTTTTAAAAAGGCGTGTTAGTCGCATATCTTCGTTTACGAGAGTTGGTGTTGTTTCGTGACATTTAGTTAACTGTGAAAAAGACATTAGTATTGAGCAGAGTAATTGGAAGAAGCCACTATTTGGTGAGTTTATCACTGAGCCATTCATTCTTCTACTGTTGATTAACTAACTAACTCTTTAATTAATTAACCGTCGATATTTAGAAATGAGAAATAACCGTAGTTGTATCTATTTGGTACTCCAAACATTATTTACTGTTACTGTGTAGCCCCTTTATCTCAAGGTACCTTGCGCGCTACCTCCCCTAATACCCATTGCACAAGCCGGATGAAAATAGAGAGAAAGACGATAAACTATGATACTGTCTGCATTGAATATTTGTTCTAATTACTTGATTCTACAATTTGACCAAGTCTATAAAGTAATAGAGTTTATCTATTGTCTATAAATTAACAGAGAGAATGAAGTGCTCAAAGTCGTTTTTATTTCTTTGTTCCAGAAGTGCAGTCGTCTCGAAACTAAGGCCCCTCGCCATCTGGCCCACACAGACATTTTTTATTAAACAAGTCAAGTGCCTATACTTCATTTACCTTATTATTATTATTATTATTATTACTATTAATTACATATCAATATAATCATTTATATATATTTTATGCTCTACGAATTAATTAAACGGGGAATATGTACTACAATTTAATCAGAAGTGGGATGAGCCTTTAAATATTTGAGCGTAGCCTCTGAGCTAAACACTGCTAGACACGCTGCGACCATTGAGCGTAGCCTCTGAGCTATGCACTGTTGGACACGCTACGGCCTTTGAGCGTAGCCTCTGAGCCATGTGGTGCTGGACACGCTGCGGCCTTTGAGCGTAGCCTCTGAGCTATGTGGTGCTAGACACGCTACAGCCTTTGAATTTAGCCCCTGAACTAAACACTGCTAGACACGCTGCGACCATTGAGCGTAGCCTCTGAGCTATGCACTGCTGGACACGCTACTGCCTTTGAGCGTAGCCTCTGAGCTATGTAGTGCTGGACACGCTACTGCCTTTGAGCGTAGCCTCTGAGCTATGCGGTGCTAGACACGCTATGACATTTCATTATTGATGTGCTTGAAGTATAGTCTTTGAACTGAGTAATCGTAAATAGTAGTTGTAATATGTGCCTGTAACCATTTGATCGTTGTTTGATTCTGGATTTACGAATTTAATATTTGACACTTCGGACGAGCCTTTAAATAAATGAATACAAAGTTAACGAGGGATCTTTACCCTTTAAGTTGGCACTTAGTAAATAATTGAGGGTATATAACACTATTTGGAATACATATAGAGTTCGTTATCTCCCTGCAAATTTTCTCGAGACGACGCACTTAAATTGAGGGGCACGTTGCTAATTTTCACTTTCTTTTTCTCTTTCGTTTATTATGCAGTTACGAATATAGGGGAAAATTACCTGCGAAAAGAATATGACGACGCGTTCGGGTACATACAAGCGGCGAGCTCCCGGAGATTCCCCACAAAGGGCGAGCACCTCTTCAAGTGTGACAGATGGTTCACTTGACCGGCTTACGGCCGTAATGGCAACCTTTTTGGAAAGAACAGCTGATCATGACCGCACAAGCTCTCCTATCGTAAAGGGAGAGGTAATACCGGAATTTGACCCCGAAGAAAAGGGACACACCGTGACGAAATGGTGCCAAAAGGTCGATGAACTTCGTGACATTTTTAAATGGTCGGAAGAAGCGACTATATATTTCGCAACGTCGAAATTACGAGGGTTAGCTGAGACTTGGTACAAAAGCCTTCCAAGTTTGAAGTACTCTTGGTTAGAATGGAAAGAAAAATTGGAATTAGGATTCCCGTCTAAGCGCGACTATTGTGCCGAGCTACATAAGATGCTGAACCGTAAGAAGTCTTCTGAGGAATCGTATATCAGATACTACTACGAGAAGATGGCACTGATAACGGAATGCCAAATCACTGGCGAAAAGGCAGTTTCATGTATTATTGGAGGAATCAACGATTTTGTTGTTAGAACAGGCGCCAGTGCTGGAAATCATCAAACCCCTGAGTCCTTGTATCGATACCTGAGTACCCTGCAGAATAGACCCCAGGATTCGAGAGCGGGCGAATCCTCTAGATTTTCGCAACGAGATAAATATCGAAAGATGGAGGAAACAGAAGACTCAATAAGGAAGGGTGAACAAGTTTCCTGCTCCATTTGCAGAAAGGCAGGACACGTTGCCAGTGTGTGCAGCGAACGGCGCCAAAATCAGAGCAAAACTCAGACGGAAGAAAAGCGATGTACCTTCTGTCGTCGATTTGGTCATTGGGAGACAGACTGTTTTCGTAAGAAGAAGGCACTATCCGAAAAGCCTTCACTATGACTACAATCCGACCAAGCTAAAAACACAAAAGTTTACACGGTCACCATCAATGGGACACCAACGACCGCTTATATAGATTTGGGCAGTTCTTCTACCACCATACGATTGCTTGAAGTGCAATGGTTAGGCTGGTCGTATGATGTCAGGAGGACAACGGCGCTTCAAGGCTATGGCAAGGCATATACTTTGTCGTTAAGAACTGTAGACTTCACTATTGGAATGGGTGAGATTGAGACTAGTGTATCAGCATATGTAGTCCCTGATGCAGCTGAAGAGATGCCTGTACTAATAGGCAGGAATTTCACGGAACAGCCAACTTCAAAGATTCTATATGTAGGGGGCAGAGTAGGAGTAGTGGAGCCGATCTCGGGACGAGATAACTGCAGGATGGCCGACTGTAAGACTGATTTTATTTATCCATTACTTTCGTCCTCTTTTACTTCCATTCTCCCTGCTTTTCAAATTTTTATTTATATTTCGCCTGAAGAAACAACCCTTTAAAAATATATAAATTGTAACATGTGGTTCGCCTTATATGAGCTAAGCTCGACGTTCCGCTCTTCGAGTGGAATTTTATCTAAACGACTCAGGTCCTCCGCCCATCCCTAAGAACGGGAAAAGGGAATATTATGAGTACCTACGTTACAGTTTTAAAAAGGCGTGTTAGTCGCATATCTTCGTTTACGAGAGTTGGTGTTGTTTCGTGACATTTAGTTAACTGTGAAAAAGACATTAGTATTGAGCAGAGTAATTGGAAGAAGCCACTATTTGGTGAGTTTATCACTGAGCCATTCATTCTTCTACTGTTGATTAACTAACTAACTCTTTAATTAATTAACCGTCGATATTTAGAAATGAGAAATAACCGTAGTTGTATCTATTTGGTACTCCAAACATTATTTACTGTTACTGTGTAGCCCCTTTATCTCAAGGTACCTTGCGCGCTACCTCCCCTAATACCCATTGCACAAGCCGGATGAAAATAGAGAGAAAGACGATAAACTATGATACTGTCTGCATTGAATATTTGTTCTAATTACTTGATTCTACAATTTGACCAAGTCTATAAAGTAATAGAGTTTATCTATTGTCTATAAATTAACAGAGAGAATGAAGTGCTCAAAGTCGTTTTTATTTCTTTGTTCCAGAAGTGCAGTCGTCTCGAAACTAAGGCCCCTCGCCATCTGGCCCACACAGACATTTTTTATTAAACAAGTCAAGTGCCTATACTTCATTTACCTTATTATTATTATTATTATTATTACTATTAATTACATATCAATATAATCATTTATATATATTTTATGCTCTACAAATTAATTAAACGGGGAATATGTACTACACTTGTATATTTTGATCATGTTATGAGAAATCCTGAGAGGTATCGACTTTCACAACTTATGCTCCAAGGTAAAATACAAGGCAAGAGTAGTACTGCTCTGAGATAAATGTCATGGTCAAAAAACTTTCGAGTTCTGTTCAACTCAACAACCTCTATTTCGGGAGGCAGTCGACAAAGTCCATTTCGCCATCAAGTTTGCCAACATCCGCAACGGATAGGCACCAAAAGAAGAAGAATCATTACAAAACTAACGAAAAACAAACTGTTTCCAATGAAACACATATTACACACAAAACAAAAAAAAAAAACGCAGAAATTAACAATACACTACTTTCTACAGCAAACAACATCAACACAATAGTATTATTTAATAATAATCAAAATTTAACTTCAAATATCACAAAATAATGTCTTTGTTTACCACTAAGATATTAAAAATATTAAACAGTTTTCCTATTTGGTACTAGTTTACTAATTTAAATAATGTTATTTTTTGTAAACTCAAAGCAATCGGCCTGCGTTTCATTATCAACGCAATGTTGTATATCAAGTTTCGTTCTTGGATTGCCATCCTCAACAGGTATGCATTTCTGAAACGAAACATTACATACAAAAAAGCCTACATTAACATCTACCTAATATAAATAAGAAAAAAAGCTGCACATATTGTAGTTTAAGTGAAAGTGCTGTAAATTTGAATCACTCATTTATATAATAATATATATATATTTCAAAAATTCAAAAATTTTCAACAATCCATAACTTGTAAAAACACCCATTTTTATGAAAAAAAGTTTCAAACAACAGTTGTTTGTAGTACTTGAAACTTTTGGAAACTGCTAAAAAAAAGTCATCCGACATGGTGCACTGTTAATGGGTCTGAGCCGCAATAGTCGTCAGGCCGCCAAGAAAAGCGTCTTCAGCGTTCCTGACCAAAAAAATAAGGAGCGTAGCAGGATTCGATACAAAACTTTTGAGCCCAAACAGAAGTTCGCCAGACCTCAGGGCTGGCCCCAAATTTCATAATTTATATTGAAAATACAAATTTCCAGCACAATTGTTGTGGAAGTTTGCTTCAGCGTTGTCTTCAACCGTTGTGGACTTTCAAAAACAACAACAAAAGCAACAATTTGGGAGAGAATCGCTTCTTGGATAAGAAATGTGCTTCAAGTGAAGTCGTCTGGGCTCCAAATTCAAGAACTTTGGGGAATTTTGAGTGTTTGAGCCGCCGGGGACATGGGAAATGCTCTACATATATGAAAATAGCATGCCAACTTTAGTGATATTGATCCCCAGTCGTAAGTCATAAGTCATAAGTTTTGTATCGAATCCTACGATTCTGAATGCTACGCTCCTGATTTTTTTGGTCAGAAACGCTGATGACGCTTTTTTTTTGGGGGGGGGGCTGACGACTAATGGGGCCCAGACCTGTCAACAGTAAACCATGTCGGATGAACTTTTTTTAGCAGTTTCCAAAAGTCTAAAGCATTACAAACAACTTCTGTTTGAAGCTTTTTTCATAAAAATGGGTATTTTTACAAATTATGGATGGTTAAAAATTTTTGGTTTTGGAGCCGAACCTGAAAATTTCAATTTCCAATTGTCCATAACTTGAGTTCTATTCCTCTTAGGGCACTAAAAATTTTGAAGGAGTTTCGGGGGTTCGAAAGGACCATTATCCGTCATTTTGGGCCACATCGAAAAAAAAAAATCGGAAATTCGGTATGGAACGACCCATATAATTATATATAAAGGTTAGTAACACAAACGTTGTAAATAACAGGTATTGCAGATTCTATTGGGTCTTAGGGTGAAATGAGGACTCTTTTTACATTTGTGAGAGCTTTCGGTATATTAATTTCTTACCTTCATCAGTCATTCTACAAGGCACAAAAATTATATTTAACATTATCGTTCTCTGCTATCATTTAAATATATTTGGAACCATAGCTTTCTTATGGCGGGTTTCGCTCGAAGCGCTGAATCGGTGAGAGGTGTAAACGCCGAAAAACCGCCACGATCGTAACGGCCAATTATAGCGCCGCGCTAACTGTTTAGTAGCAACGGTGTTACAATGTTTTTTTTTTGTATTGGTTGCCTGCTCCATGTTAACGCTAGCTATTAATCGTTTTGGACACAAAATGCTTTAACTGTACAATAACAAAAATTATATCAATAAAATCAGCGTCTAAAGAAGAACCTACCTGAGTGTGGCAATTACTTTATTTCGTTTATCAACCAAGATATTTCATTATAAAATTTGCTCTTGCTTAAACGTAAGCAGATAGTAGACATCTTGGATTAAGATCTACACGGAACGAGAAAATCCTTCACGGAAACGTTTTTGGGCCTACGACTACGGTCCGGAAGGTTAGGTTTGTTTGATTTGGCTTGGATAAATGTATAAAGAAGAATAAATAGTATATTATATTGTAATGCGAGAAGTAAACAAAGCGACACATGTTTACTCCTTCAAAAGAATAACTACGACGCGTACAAGACAGCTGCATGAATTTTCCCGGAATGTTGTTTACGAAAAGTAATTTGTGACCTTCTGGGCATTTCCTGCGTAGGCGTTGTTAAAGAAACAATCGTACCTTCTAGAACATTCTCCATCAGGGTTGGGGGTGTATATATAAGGGGGCTTGTGATCGAGGGAGTTAGTTAGAAGTAGAGAAGCAGACGTGAACGCGACATATGATCCGAAAGCGGAGCAGTACAAATAAATTATGTAGTGTCTAGTCTAGTGTAAAAGTAGTTAAGTGTGTTAAATAAATTAGTGTTCAATTAATGTAAATAAATTATAAAATAAACGTTACAATATTATACTAGTTTAAAAAGACGGAGTATTGTCACACGAGAGTTTTAAAGCACGACGAGCGAAGCGAGGAGTTCTTTAATAGAACGAGTGTATATGTCTCATTAAACGAGTGTAATATACTATTTTATCTACTTTGCTTTATTAATTCATTAAATTTTGGCTGTTCAAATTTTCGTATTACACTAGGGAATTTTTCGTGGGTTGGTTATACTGACGTCACTGACATTGACGTTTCGTATTTGAATCTGAAAATCTAGTAGCCCTAGGACAAATTCAATAACTACTTACTTACGTGAGCGAGATGGAAGACAAGAATGTAGATTCATGAAATTTTAAAAGTTATGATTATTGAAATACTAATAATTTGACAATCTAACAACCTTGACGTCTACGCACGTCTACGTGACAGGGTGATCTACCAACTTAAGAAAACTAAAAGTTACCACAAGTAGTGCAATAATATGAATATCATTACACTACTTTCGATGTAATAATGAGATAATTAGTAACGCAAAGTAGATAATAGTGATTTATTTGGGAGTCGCGCTAACTGTTTGGTGGTAATTCGTGTTACAATTATTGTTCATATTGTCGGTTGCCTGCTCTAGGGGTGGCGATTGTGGGCTGAATCTGAGAGTGGCTAGAGCGGCGTGATATCGCCGCGCTAGCTACCAATCGTTTCTGTACATGACGTATATATATAGTATTATATAAACCTATGCTTCCCCTCCCGGTCATTCCCAGAGTGCCTCATTTCGTTTTTATACCTACAGTAATTGAAATTTAAAAGAAGAAAATATATGGATGTATATATATATATATATATATATAATGTATGTATATTTATTATATATAGTCACGGTCAGGGGGATGAAGTCTCCTAAAGGGCGCGCTTGGGGATAACTCAAGTTGGAGAACAGAAATAACATTGGAGAAATATGTGTTTATTCTCAATTAAAAATTAGACAATTAAAACTAAAGTTCGGTAATATAAAAATAAGGGAATTTTTGAGAGAAGCGAACAGTAAATTACACTATGGAATAGTAGAATGACACAAGTGACTTCATTACAGAACATAGGGGTTTGTATGGTTTCCTAGAAGGCGAGGATAACTATAATAGTTACGATGGGGATGGGGAGGCTGGCCCGCAATATGGTGATTTTCATTAGGGCCACTCATCAACTATATTGATCGATTTGATTGGCTATATTTATTTCTATATACTTATCGTAATCGCAGATTTGGCGATTTTGTTTATCTAGTGTAAATCACCGGATTGTGATATACACTTAGCAATAGGCAATAGGTGAACTTGTGCACCCGTGCTCTTAATATTTACTCGTGAAGCAATTAATAATTATTACCAAGTTACAATTCTGTACATATTCTAACGTCATTTTAACATGTGATAATTACCGTGACCCCGGTAGCGGTAAATTAGGTCGAATATTACTGCGACCGTGAAATATCTTGACTTTTCGCTGCCCAGGAATTGGGTCTACTCTTCCAATTCAACGGCTACGGAGACATTGCTTCAGTAACTCCCGTGCTGTCAGCTTACAATGCGCTGGACAATCATCGTACGCGGCTACAAGAATATTGTTTAGAAGCCGCTCCAGAAACGTTTTATAGATATCTACGTTTAAATTTTCCGGTAAGAATTGAGGTCAACATCGGTCAATACCTCACATACATACATTTTCAGAAAACTTCCTCTTGATACAAGTTTATAATAATAAATGTAATTTGTGTTCTGCCGAATAGTGTAGTTTATGAAAATTTGTTATTCCCTGTCGTAAAATTTTCATTCGCCCTTCCATAAAATGTTTGTTAAGAAAGTTGCATCTTCTTTAACATATATTTAACATTTCGCTACATAATTCCTACATACTTCCAATATCCTCTTCACCTAAACTATGGAAAGGGTTATATACTAAGAACGGCATCCATTTTAGCGTATCGCAGACAAAATTTTCAATTGTGACGCACCTGTTTCGTCCGCTACATGAGTAGTTGGAGTGTTTGGATTTCGATACGTGGATCTGAATACACGAACATTCGCAACATCGCAATATCCGTAGACAAACAAGATTTTGTTGTATTATGCATTGCGTATATCGACATGCCACTTCAACAACAATAACAATAACGAAAATCTCCAACAAACTTAAGGAATTTAAGTTAAATCGTATCGCTATTGCATCCAAGGCAGGGTAGTATCGAAATAGGGGTATTATTAAGCAAAATATTTTACCTTCACATTTTACTAGGCTTAGGACTGGTAATGTTTTTAGAAACTTAGATTTGAAGCCAAATAGCTTTATTCAAATGTGATAGAAACAAAATGAGCTGTGGGTCTATTCTCTAACTTGAACGATGTGTGATTCGTGGGATGTGATCATTCATGTTCCCACGTTCTTCTCATGAGGTAAAAATTCTGTATTCTAGAAATCTGGGAACACACGTTCTCCTAATACCTACTTCGTTAGGCCACGTTGCCACACGTATCAAACAGCACAAAACAACTAATATTGGTATTATATTAATGTTTTTTCAGTTTGTTCCTGTAACGTGAAAATATATACATATTTCCAAAGTTTACATACACGTAATCAAAATTCAATGAAAGTTTGTCGTCTTCAATGATGACAAATAAAAGAATTTCAACAAATAAGTTTCATTTTGTTTGTTTTCAGTTTCAGGTTGGGGATGTATATTGTTTGTTAAAATGGTAATAATTACCAGGTACTTGCATAAATTTAGCTGGCTTCACAAATTACACAATTAATTTTACAGAAAATGTTTCGAATAATTTCCTGTAGCGAGGTTTTATTTGTTTTTCGGATATACAATTTGGGCAATGCTTTAGTATCAAGTTATTTCCTTCATTCAACATTAAACTAGCAAAACAGGTACATATGAGGGAACAATACAATATTACTTTAATTACTTGAGCTTGTCCTTACCGAGTAACATTTCAAATTAAACTGCGATAAGAAGTTATTTATTTTATTCACAATACCGTCGTCAAGCAGTTAATCCTCATTTTTCGTATAAATAAAACGCAGCATATTAGACGTAATTAAGTATACGTTTAAATCCTAATTACACTTTAGAGCGGTTTGAAATGTTTATAACAATGCCAAAAGTTTCTCTAAATTTTTTCGTTAGTTAGACTTGTAAATTTAAGGTCACTAACAAAATAATAGTAATAAGCTGATACTATTTATTACAACCTACTTTAACATTTTATTTAACAAGACTGGAAAAGTGATGAACTAGAAGTAATTATGTGAATTAATAATTAGTGAATCATCACTCGGATTTTTTTTATGAAATTATATTATAATATTTTGGTTTTATCGGCACATAACTTTTTTGGAAATGTCGAATATATTGAGAGTTGGATACCAAATATAATAATTTTACATTGGTTATTGTTCTGGTACATTCTAATCAACAGCTGCCTGCGTGTTATATTTCACACCCGACAAGCAGGTAGCTTTTGAGATAACAGCAAATACGGTAGATTTCCTTAAATACATACATATTACCATTACTTTTTATATCTGTATGTATTACAACATAATTGCTAAGTAATTAGGTAGTAATTTAAATTGTTTTGGATCTATTATGTATGAAGTTTCTATATACATGTTATGTCCCAGGCTAAGTGAAATCCAATATAATAAAGAGAATCCTTATCTCGTAACTTTGCTACTGTTGTGCTTTACAACCTTGACCGGGAGAATAGAATAACTACTACTCCCTGCTCCTAGAGATGGTGAGTGGGCAAATCGCTCGTAGCGATGCTTTTGTTTCTCTTAGATTCACATTCTTGAATTTGCTTCTAAACCAAACGGTTAGAACCAGATTTAATAATCCATTCGCAATTTCTACTTGTATCGTTTACCAACCCCTCGTTTAAAATAAAATAGTTTTTTAAAAACGTTCCTGATTTCACCCCAACGTAAAATACATATTGAATTATTTAACCTGGACCGTATTAAGGATTTTAACTTGTAGTTAATTTTGTCTGCTATGCTACTTTTAATTAAACAAAACTAAAAGTCACTCATTAACAACCTCATTTGTAGTTAACAGAATGTAAAATAAAACAAATTGCTTCTTATGGCACCTTGGTTTTAAATCTAATGTCTCAGGTAGCAAATGTATTATTTTGTATTACCAGTATCAAAAAGTGATTTTGCGAAGTAACCTGTGCTACTAAGTGAATTTAAAAGGTTATATTGAATCCGATCGATACACATACGGGTACATAGGAACAGAAAAACATTTCTTGCTGTCTTCTTATAATGTGCAGTTCATCCATAAAGAAATCATTGTGATGGAAATAATTGCTCTTTCGTTCATACGAAACAGCACTATTTCTTAATAATCTGCTACATTTTAAAACTTTCTTTAGCGCTAAACTTAATTTTGAACAGGACAAAAGAGAATTCGGTGTTGATTCAAATTCATTTAGAGTTAGAACAGAAAAAGATTTTACATCTCTTCTAAAAACTGCCACGGCGTGATGAACAGCTTGTTGTGACAAAACCTTGGTGATTTTATTTGTTATCACTATTTCGTTCATTCTTAATGATTAATGATAATGGGGGACAATATTAGTATAACCAGGTTATTGTGGATTTTAATATTTGAAGGTTAAAGGATTATGTTATCGGAAAGATTAGATAAAAAATGTTGGGTGGGATAAAATAAACTTGATTTTATTTGTTTGGCATTCTGCAATTGGGGAAAATGAATATTGGTTTCCGATCTCTCTTCATTAATTTTCTGTGTGCATGATGATATCTCCGGTACCGACACTTTTTTAAAAATAAACTTTAGTCAGAACCACATCTAATGCAGTATATTCATTGAATCGTGCTTCTTAGCATTTCTCTCCTCATACTAAAATTTTTAGTACATAGATGGGATATTGTTCCGCCATTAGGTTAATTCAGCATGTGCTAAACGTGTAATGTGCATTTTTAGTTATCAATACATAAACGCATGTTGCTGATCCGTTGTAATTTGATAAGCGCGTTTTAATACAATTTTTGGGGTACGCAGAGCTAAAAAAGTAATTAAAACTCATTTTAATGAACACTAGTCATACAGACAATTTCAATTATTGTACGGAGGTAATTGTACGATTTTTAATTATAAATCCATGACTCTAATTTCGGTATAACTTTACAGTTTTGATAAAGGAGGGTTGAGTTTAGTTCTCAAGTTTTGACTTTTTTGGAGTTTTTTTTTTTGGAATCTCTTCTTATTTATCAACTGCAGAATTTCTGCTTATTTATATAATTAACAATTTCACCTTATACGAAAACCTAGGGTCAGACTTTTATGTATTTTTGTTCAATTGTAGAGAAAGTTTTTAAAAAAATAACCTGAAACAATGTATTAAAAAGTGTGAATTGGAAAAAGATCAATAGTACATCAATAATAGGTCACAAAAATTTGTTTTGGCAAATCTGGCAGCTAAAAATTAAACCCTTTTGAAAAAGGCTGGAAAAATTACTTTAGCTGAACAAGTGATCCGTTCCATTTAGAAGAATACTTCAGAAAAACTACGTGTAGAAAAATATCTACGAAAATTTTCTTGTAGTGTGGTTCTTCAAGAGATGTTGAAAAATGTTGACAGAAGGGTTCGAGAAACTAGAAAGTTTTATATTAATAACCGAGAAAGTTCTAACGTGGTCGAAGTACACACGCATTGACGCTATTCGGCAAGTCAGTTTTATACAATGGTTGGACATTTATGGTAATAGTTTGTATACCTATTATGTATTATTTAGATACTAATTCCTATTTTCAAATAATAAAAATTATAGTACATATGCATTTAGAAAAAACTTTGGACAAGAAATGTCGTATTGTTCCCGAGCATAGTAACAAATACTTAAACTGTTTTGACGTATATATCCCCTAATTTTCATTCCTAATTCAACCCAATACACGGGCCCGTTAAATTCCTTTACCGTCGAAAATACCTGTACAATAAAACCACCTTTTCGGTCATGTCGTCGAAAATGCGCATCAACCCATCGTAAAACACCTGGTCGCGTCGAAACTTCTTCCGCCTGTCCAAACGTCCTGACGACCAAACGTCCCTACGTCCAAACGTCCCTACGTCCAAACGGCGACGGCCAAACGGCGGCGGCCAAACGTCCCATCCCGCTTTTTTAAACATATGAATTATAACACACAGGGTACCTAACCAGTATACTCAATTTGACTTGCCTAAGTTGAAAGATTGCAAATATTTTTTTTAAATTTGGAGCATCACTATGAAGTTAAGTAACTCTATAAGGATGCAACTTTGATCAGAAGTAACTTACATTAAATTGTGATATTTTGGGTCCCTTTGTATGCCAACGAACTGTGTCGGTTCCTTGACTGGACACGCTATGTACCTAACTGTAACGATGTTACATTTACGATTAACTAAAATGAAGTTATTTCAAAAAGTATTTTAGTACAGGCGAGTGATTTAAAACTCTTATTCAATGAGATTTCGGTGTATTAGTTTGTTTTTTAATTAGATAAGTTTCATAATTTTAATGTGGCTAGGCTGAACTTTCACGGTATAATTCCTTACCTTCGTTTTTAATTCATCCGATCTCGACACTAGAAAATTTGATTTTATTTTTTTTTTAGTTGAAGATTCAGAAGTATTGGTTTTATTGACTACTTAATAGGGAATCCAGAACCGTATTTGGAAATTGTCAATAAGCCCCTGTGCGCCGCTTTAAATTACAAATAGGAATTTGATTTGGTATAAGTTTGCAATGAATAATATGATGAATCGAAATGTCAACAAAGTCAGTTATAAAATTTATTTAAAGTAATTACAATGTTTGCCAATGCAATATATGGCCAATCTTAGCCGTAAGATGACTAGTTATGTTATAATAAATTGTCTCTCCTCCAGCCATAACGGCACTCCAAGAGCCGCAAGAGCCATAATCAATTATCGAATGATTACAAGACGATAATATCGCCAAGTCGAGCTCGGCCGAATTTATCTTTTTCTTTCCCATCACGTGAACGTTCTTTCTATTACCTAAATATTCGAAACACCAGTCTGGATCATCACTGACCACAACAAACCCCACCTGTTCGTATTTATTCTCGAAAATCCTCATCGCATTCTCGTAGAAAGACACGTCTGCAGGTTCCCTGTTGTATACGTCCTTTAAATAGTTGGTGTAATCCGTCTTACGGATATGGACCCCTACGTAGACAGTACCGTACGGTAGATCGAGCGAACTGAGCTGCGTTTGACTTTCCTCGCTTAGGTCCTTATTCAATACGAACTCCTTCTTGAGGTCCTTCGCGTAGGCCAGGATCAGATTCCATTCTACAATGTACTTCGGAATGATAAGATTCGTAGTCCCGTCCCAATGGTCGTACCTGCTGACCACGAAGTCAGTCTCATTCAACGGACAATGGGCGATATCTTCGAATTTTCCTGCGGTGATGGATGCGTACATCACACTGACCGCCTCGTGGAGACAATTGGGTATGTATGGTTCGTAGCCGGTGCGTTTTGCTGCGGCCCAAACAGCTGCGTATTCCCACAGTTGGTTGCATAACCTTCCTCCCTGTTGCACGGTTACTACGTGCTTCGGACAAGGTGTCGTTCCTACGTAGTAATCCCTTTCCATCTGTTGGTATTGACATAAAGACTTGTCGAATTTGGCGTAGGATTCACTCGTATTTAGTATATTCTGAGGAATAGAACTAATGTTGGTTTTCAACTGCTTCTGTTGGTTTGACCTGTCATCATGGGTCTTTATCGTTACTAGACGCTCTTGTGGGTTAGGAACATCCCTTTGTCCTATTAAATAAATCACGATAACTATCACACTTAATAAAATTACTATCCTTAACTGGGATATGCTGCTACCTATCATTTCGTTCATTTACGAATTTGACCACGTTTTCGGGACCGTGGCGATATACGTTTACTGGTGCTGGTGCATTACCCAACTAACATTTACGTTCGAAATCCATCCTATTGAATGCACTGTACGACTTTTCCTCATCTGATAAGGTAATCGCAATCGGTTTAGTCAACGTTGCTGCACCAGAAAAAAATGTCTAAAGTTTTATCGTTCTGGGTGTTTACGACTATATTTAGATAAGAGACATACCTTAATAAAATTAGCGATATCGCTGATTAATAAATTGTACCAAAACAATGGATATTATATTCAGTGGTTTAATTCAGAGCAGGATAGTAAATTTTTTGAAACGACGTAGCAGAACGATAAAAAATGGAAATCTATAAAACTTGATACAGCACAAATCCAACTTACTTATAATTTTTATATATTTTATATACTTTTTAGATACTTATTATACTTTATACATATTATAAAGTTCTCCAGTTCTTCATCACTTTACCTATTCTGTAAGTGAAGTGTTTAGTTATATGGTAATAGATGGTTTCCCCCCCCCGGCCTTAATAGCGCCCCAAGCGCCATAAGTACCATAGTCGAAGATCGTATGATTGCAGGACGACAGTATTGCCAGATCAACTTCAGCAGAGTTACGTCGTCCTTTCCCTATCACGAAAACGTTTGTTCTATTAGCGAGGTGTTCGTAACACCAATCGGGATCGTCGCTGACCATGACGAAAAGCACATTTCGGTACTTCTCTTCGAATATCTTCATTGCATTTTCGTAAAAGTTCAAATCGGCAGGTTCCGTGGCATACCTTCGCTTTAAAAAGTCCGTATAATCGGTTTTGCGAATGTGAACCCCTACGTGAGTGGTATTAAAAGGAGGTCTCACCAGCCTTAACTGCCTTTGACTTTCATCCAGCAAACTTTGTTTTATCACAAACTCCTTTGGGATATCTTGGAGGTAAGATGGAACTGTCTCAGGTTTCGTCACGTAAATCGGTAGTATGAGATTTGTCATTCCGTTCCATCTTTCTAATTAAGCAGTGACGAAGGTGGTTGTATTCAGAGTGCAGTTTCCGATCTTGTCAAAAGTCGGTATGGAAAGATTCACGAACATCCTCTTCACGTTCTTTAGGAGACACGTAGGTATGTATGGCTTGTAGCCTGTAGTTTTGGCCGCAGCCCAAACTGCCGCGTACTCCCATGCAGATTTGATTGCCTTGTCGCACAGTCACTACATGGGCTAGACAATCTTTTGGCCCATTATCGTATAATTTGTTCCGGTGAGTATACTCGCACAGGGACGTGTCGTAATAGAAAGAAGTACTAGGGACCTCTACCATCACAGTAAGGGAAGGAGAAGGAGAAGGCGCGGACGTGAACACTTAAAAGAACACTGTGACCAACGACGAATCCATAAGCAGTATTAGCGATTTTTGCACAGGTAAAATTACTCTCTAACATTTTATATCCACCTCTCACTATCCAGCGGTTTCTATATCTGACAACTTTTTGTTTTGTCGCGTTGCAGACTAAAAATCGTATTAATCCAATTGTCACAATCATCAGAATATACAACATGATTTGATCAATAAAATAATTCGTTAAGTGTCAGTTTTTATCGTAAGAGATAACTATGAACGTAACAGGTATCACGTGAAGTTAAACATAGAAAAAGTAGGGTAGGCATCCTATATTGTTTTAAAACCATAACAAACTGTGAAAAATTTTATGAACTCATTGGGCAATACTAACCTACTGAAATTCTATAGGTGTAAAAGTAACACATGGTTCACGTGGCATTGCTTATTAATTTTATGGTTTGCGTGCGAGAATTATTTTTCGCTAATGGCTTAAAGGCTATTAAAATACACAAAAAGAGATCTGCAGGAAATATAGAAATAATTTTAATGTCGATATAAAAAGCTGCCACCATGTCAAAACCGTTAAATTATTTAATGAGAAATTCGTGAATATTAGCAAATAATGCGGTTTTCTTCAATGTTTAATAATTGTTGCAAAAAAGTTTGTCGAACTATGAAAATTATTTAAAATGGGGCTTTTAAGCTCTCATTACGCTTTTAAAATTTCAGTATTATTCTATTATTAGTCTATAATGTATTATAATTTTCTATTCTAGACAGCATATATCTGTAAATAAGTTCTACGGCATTCAACCAAATTAGAAATGTGAAAGTTGTATTTCGTTAACAAAAATACGCAAAAATGGACCTAAATATTAGAGTAAAATTGTTTTATAAACTAATAAGTTATTGCAATGGAATTTCTTAACTCTATATATATATATATATATATATATATATATGAGGCCAATAATTTCATCCATCGATTCACCGAATAGTAAATTAGCGAAATATCTCACTTCCAACTTAACTAATTCTTATAATTTTAACAATGACTACTGCTTAAAGGACTCTTTCCATTTCAGTCAATTCATTAATGATATATCGATCCCAGAAAATTATATTGTAGTGAGTTTTGATGTAGTATCCTTATTTACTAATCTACCACGGAAGTCGATTATTACCAGTATTACAAGACATTGGAATACAATTTCGTCACATTGCAGTATGAACTTGGATACCATTCTAAGAGTATTACGATTCATTTTTAATTCAAATGTGTGCATTTTCCAAGACACATTATTTAAACAGATTTTTGGCACGCCAATGGGTTCGACAATCTCTCCTATATTGGTTAACTTTGTTCTTGACGATTTAGTGGATGACGTTCTCCATTCCATTAATTATACCATTCCTTTTGTGAAGTGGTTCGTGGATGATTTAATTCTATCAGTGCCCTACGATAAAGTAGAAGAAACCCTGGCGGTTTTCAACGCTCAAGATCCTAATTTACAGTTTACGTGTGAAGAAGAGAAGGATCGTTCCCTACCATTCCTTGACATGCTAGTTCTCAGGGATGAGAGTAATGTACTACGTACAATGTGGTACCGAAAACCCTATGTGAGCAACCGATACCTACATTTTCAATCATACCACCCTTTATCAATGAAGATTAACCTCATTAAAACAATGAAAAGAAGGATTACTCGTCTCTCGCACCCTTCACATAAGGAAACAGGTTTAAAGAAACTCAAAAGCATCTTTGTAGAGAATGGATACCCAAAACGTTTAGTAAACAGGTTATTAGTAAATTCATTGGATAATATTGATACTCGCAATGCAGTATCCCGTTTAGAAAATACACGTATAGGTACAGATGATCCCGCGAACCCAATTGATGTCCCAAGATTTAGTACATTACCATATATTTGTGAACTAACTTCAAAACTCATAAACATTTTATCCCCGTTAGAATTAAAAATTGCAAAGAGAAATGTGCTAACAGCGCACAAACTCTATTCGAAACTGAAAACTCCGTTAAAGGAGTCGGAAATATCCGGAGTTGTGTATAGTATTCCTTGTTCGGAATGTAATAAAGTTTACATTGGACAAACTTCGCGGTTCCTAAAAGGTAGGCTTACATCACATAAAAGTGATGTAAGAGAAACATGAAATCTTGTGCACTTGCAGAACATGTTTTAAACAGTACACACGGCATGGATTACGGTGAAACAAATGTACTAAGAAAAGAAAAAGGCTTTTTTAAGAGAACTTTCTTAGAAATGGTTCATATTCATAACAATCCCAACTGCCTAAATAAACACACAGATATCCAAAACTTGAGTATCATCTATAATTACATTTTAAAACTATCTGACAACCTTTTGGTAGACGAAATAAGGTTGAATGGCTCAGTGAGTACCGTGGCAGGGTGATCACTGAGATATTCTAAATTACTGAAAAGTTGTGTTTGCAGACATCTTTTCACACCACTGTGGCGGGTGATGTGCGTCCAAATGGTTGCATATAATAACATGGTTAGTGGGTTGCATAAATTTTAAATGAAATTTTAGTTCACATAAAACAGTATACTTACTGTCAAATACTCGTTTTTAGGTTCTGTGATTTATGAAGGCAATTGTTGATCAGCCATTTCCCATTTCCTTCTCTCTTTCTTTCTTTAACCTTCAAAGCGTTCAGACCTCGTGGCGCCGGTCGTGCTCCACACATCTAGTTCCTTGATATGTAAAAAAGCTTTTCACACAGTTTCAAGCGAGTAAGTCATTAGTAACTCAGGTTATTACATGTTACTTATAATAGGATATGTAATTTACAGATGCCCTGATGATGGAATAAAGAATTCCGAAAGCTTGGCAATTTAGCAAAGAAGCGTATCATTTCAGCCCTTTGTTTGACTGCATCCCCAAACGTGATTAAACTTAGTGTTCTTTTTCAACTTAGTCAGTCAAGACTAATACTCGATTATATATATATATATATATATATATATATATATATATAAATCGGTTTTATAACGTTCTCCGACGTCTTCCGATTCCTAGCCTCCATTGTTCTCTGTCTTTCCACAGGTCTTCATCCAGTTCTCTCTCTCTGATCTCCTTGTCAATACCTTCTCTCCAGCTAAGTCTTGGTCTTCCTCTTCTTCTGCGGCCCCGTGGTGACCACTTCAAGATTTGTTTTGGGAGTCGATCATCTCCCATTCTTTGCACATGACCAAACCATCGTAGTTGTTTGGTTTTTATATCGTCGACTAGTGTGTGTTGTACCTCCATAATTCCTCGAATTCTTACGTTCCTCATTTTTTCTCGTCTTGACCGACATGCTGCTCTTCTCCAATAATCCATTTCTGTAGCTTCGAGTTTCTTCTCGGTTTTTTGTTTTAGTGGCCACACTTCACAGCCGTATGAGACTATACTTTTTATGATTGTATTGTACATTCTATGCTTGTTTACTTTTGATATGTGTTGGTCCCATATTATGCTATTCATAATTGTTAATTGATATCGCTTTCCACCCCAGATTATTTCTTTCTTCAATTTCTGTATCTAGACTTCCATTTTCCGTAATTGTCATTCCCAAGTATTTGTACGTAGTGCATTTTTAATACGTTTGCCGTTTTCCAGAATTAGGTCTCTACTCTGTCCACATATACACATATATTCGGTTTTATCTAAATTTACTTCGAGTCCCCATGCTAGCTACTCGTCTACTAACTTTCTAGCTATGTACTATATGTCGTCGTAGTCTTGCAATATGACAATTTGGTCGTCTGCGAAGCAGAGTGTGTATATTGTTTTTTCGTTTAGTGGGATAGCCATTCTCTCACATTTGCGTTTGCAGTTTTTTAACGCTTGCTCAAGGTAGATTTTGAATAATATTGGAGAGGGTGCGCATCCTTGTTGAAGTCCCTTGGTTACCCTTAAGCCGCTCGAAATCTTATTTTTTACTTTCACCTTTGTTGTCAGGTTTTTGTATAGGGTTTTTACAGCTTCTATTAATGTCTCTCCGATGTTGGTTCTCCTTGGTGCCAGCCAGAGTTTACAGTGGGGTATATTGTCGTACGCATTCTTAAGATCTACATACAAACAATGTACTTCTTGATTTACCGCCATTTTCTTCTCCACGATTTGTGTTAGACAGAATAGGTGGTCTATTGTTGATCTCCCCGCTCTAAACCATGCCTGTTCTTCTGACTCCATGTCCGTATATTCCGGTTCTATTTTATTTTTAAGTGCTTTTCCATATATTCTGCTGATCGAACTTGTGACAGCTATTCCGCGATAATTATTGCATTCTGTTTTGCTTCCCTCCTTATGTATTATCGATATTATAGAGGTTTTCCATTCTTCCGGTATTTCCTTTTCATTTATACATTTTTGAAATAGCGCGGTTAAATGTCAGTATAGTTTTTCCGTCCCGTACTTCACCAGTTCTTCGGGGATATTTTCAGGGCCTGGGGCTTTTCCATTCTTAAGTTGCATACACAGTTTCTTTATTTAAGCGATATTCATTTTGATGTGGGAGGAAGTTATATGTATGTTGTGAAACTCATTGTCGGAGTCATTTTTAATTTCTTCTCTATTCTCGTTCAGTAGGCTACTAAAATATTTGTTCCACTCTTCAGCTGTTATTGGCGATATTATGTCTTTTTTCTTTGCTTGTCTCATTCGTTTTAGGAACTTCCAGCTTTCCGAACTTTGTCTCCCCCCTAAGTATGTATTGAGCCTATTACAGATTCTTTCCCTAGTGTCGTTCTTTTTTTTTAGATGTTTTTCCGGACTAATGCTTGCGCGTATTTATAAACAATTTTATCGGCTGCTGATTTGGTATTTAGGAATCTAAGATGTTTTTCTTTCTTATCGTTTATGAGATTTTCGATTTCATTGCCCTACCAATAAAGTTTCTTTCTGTTTTCCCTTTCATAGTACCCTAATGCTTCTTTGGCGGCTTGATGTAACGCGTTTTTAATATGGTTGTAGTGTTCTTGTAGGTTTTAGAATTGTCTATTTTGCAATATGTTGTCTAACCTTGTCTTATATAATGTCTTCACACTCTCATACCCTAAACTACATAAGTTGAACCTTTCTTCCTTTTGGGTCTGGTCCTTACCCGTGATGTCCAGTTGTTCTTGATCTTTTCCTGTTTTCGCTGGTAATATTGTTTTCATTTTCAATAAATGGTGGTCTGAGCCGCATGTTGCCCCACGGTAGACTCCAACGTCGTGGATTGTCACGTGTGTTTTTTATTTAACTATTGCATAATCTATTATCGATTTCAGTTCTTTGATATTTTGTGTCCACGTGTATTTGTTGATCTCTTTGTGGGGGGTAGAAGCCATTTAGGATACGTAAATTATTTCGTTCGCAGACTTCAATTAGTCTATTTCCGTTGTTGTTAACAATATCTTCTCCATGCTTACCGACTACTTCATTATTAACTTTCTTTCCTGTTCTACTGTTCATATCCCCTAATATTACGATTTTTCTGGATGTTCCCACTTTTGTAATCTCGTCGTGTAGTTGTTAGAAAAAATCGTCTTTCTTGTCTACCAAGGTGTCATCATTTATTGCGTATACGCCCACAATAGTGATTCTATACCCATATATAGACATATTCATTTTTACTAATCGTTCACTAATTGCTTCCCAGTTCGATATAAACCTTCTTAAACTTTTTCGTACTAAAATAGATACACCTTGTTGTGCCCTTTTATCCTTGGCCACTCCGCAATAAAAAGGATCATAGCTTCCTATATTCTCTGACCCTAACCCTTTCTTTTTTGTTCCTGTAAGTACAGCAATATCTACATTGGCATTGTTGAATTCTTGTACCACTTCACTTATCTTTCGAGAAAGTCCTTGAACATTCCGTTCGGCGATTCCCATCTCGGCACAAGAAGCAGGTAAACGATAAAATTATACCACAACTCGGCATACATCTAGGCAGGTACTCCATTCTACAGTGCCCATCTCGGCATAGGGTGATGCCCAACTTGGCAGACGTCTTAGCAGGTACTCTGCTTTACAGAGCCCAACTCGGCACGTATACTTACATAAAAATTAATACTTATTCCGAATATAACGACTTAAAAAAAGAACGGTAAGTTTATAAATGTGTAATCAAATCATACTGTTGTTTCGAATGTATCGTGTAGCTCTCTTCAATCATCTTTTATTTCAAATTAATAAAGGAAATGTTTCACGATACTCAACCAATTAACTCGTAACAAAAATATCGTTTCCTTATTTTAATAAAATAATTCAAATACAGATAATATTATACTTACTTGTATTAAAATGATTCCCTTGCCTTTAAACGGCGATTCAATATAGTAGGGTGTTCATGATAGAATTCAGATTTTTCGTATATACGTTATTTAAAAATTTAACCTAGGTAAATTGACTAACTGCCTCTTAAATACTATTTATTACGCATAAATATAAACACTAACAATTTAGTATATACCATATAATCAATAATCATATATGCCCTAAGCTTACTATTAGATACATAATATGTATAATATTATTATTCATTATTGCATACGTAGTAATTCGAAACTATTTTCACATATTCAAGTTTGGTCAGTTTATTATTTTTATGGTCTGATATTTTGTGACAAAAAAATTATGTTTCTTTCTTGCAGCTGTATTAAACCTATGGGGGGTATTAATGCTATTACACTTAATGTAAGTTTCTGCCTGGACACTCAGAAGCTGATTAACAAAAATGAATAAATGTGGATGTGTTTGATACATAGAATTATTAAAATGGGAATGACACGATTCACATGCATTCGTTGTCTTGTTAACTGCAGATGCATTTGCCCAAATATGTGGAGGAAATTTTGAATCATTCGTTAAGTATGTGTTCAAAAGATAGTCGGAAAACTTTTCTAAAGTTTCGCTATTGGGTTTTAATTCTTATAGTTCCAGAAAACAAAAATCATCGACTTCTTCCGGTTCCAAAAACAAAAGACCAAAGCAATATCTTAGCTATTTACCAATATCAGAATTTTTATTTTTGTATTCTCGGCTAATTCCAAGTTTTTGAATTTGCCGATACCACGATTGGGTCAAATGAAATCTGCAGCCGGTTATTTTTACATTATTCCAAACTTCCAATACCTACTGCCTTATGGATAGCTATCTCAAAGTCCATTACAACTTCTTGTGGAAACAACTGAAAGTTAAATTCTGTGCACAAAATTTTCAATTTTTAACAAGCATGTATTATATGTGTTTGCATTCTTATCCTTTAAGGGTGTTCAGCACCTAGTGTAGACAACTGAAATCCGCTAGATGGCAATAGTGAGAGAAATATCGAAAAACAAAATAATTTCCGCCCACTTCATGATTTACAATTCAAAGAGGTGGTCAGGCAACCTTCGGCCAGATGTTTTATTGCAGGTAGATAAAGTGACGGTAATTTCGCCGCATTTTTTGCCTGTGCCCGTTTGGTACAGTGAAGAGATAAAACTTCAGATGGTACCATTATTTCTTGAATGGCATTCTTTACAGAATTATCACATATTTCAATGACTGCTACTCCTCATACCCATAAACATATATAGGCCAACCAATAGAGATTTTTCTGTGCACTAAAATTTAACCGTTTAAAACCTATACTATCGTGTAGAAGATAGTTCATACATTAAAAACCACCTTTTTGCCCCAGCGAACTCGGTGTTGGGATTTTTATAAACAAATTAAGAGTGCAAAAAATGCATTCTTTTTTATTTTTTTTTATGAATATTGTGAAAAGTAATGACGGGATCGTTATACGACCCGTAGGACTTTTGTAGAGAATCATAAAACCTAGAAAATGGTTTCCTGCACAACACCAACGGACCATTTTTTAATCAGAAAATCGCACATTTTGCAAGAAAAGGTGCGAAAATTGTTTATAACGCGATTGTGCAAAAACTGCGTATCGGTCGGAAACCATCTTTCGCACACACAAATTACACATTATTACCTATCATTACCCCGAAGATAGTTATTCCAGCCTCAAATCTGCCGAAATTACGAATTTTTCAAAAAAGATAAATTTTATCGGAAAAGAAATTAATAGAAAAATGTAGGTAACAAGAAAACAAAGAAATGTGTTTTTTAATAACCTCTATAAACCTAATACGGGTTGAGTTATTGCGGGGCCCAGTTATTGCGGGGCACAGTTATTGCTCGTACTCCAGCCATCAATGGTAAAATACCGTTTTACTGTGTGGGATTTTGGGAAACAACGTCAATTTCCATGAAAATTTGGACTTAAGCTCTACTTACCCTCTTCTTCAAAGTTCGGTGTGTGCCGAAGTGTTATTTTTCCCTAGGGGTGGAAACCACCCCTTTTAAAGGGTAATAAATTTTTTAATCGAAATAAACTCAGAAATCTAATAGACGGACCAATTTTAAGTCACTTTTTGTTCTATAAAGTTTATTTGGAAAGTTGATATTTCTTGAGTTATTCACGATTGAAACTACACATTTGTCAATGAAAAACGAATGTTTTTAACCGTTTTTCACCAATAACTTGAAAATCTTTCATTTTATCGGAAAAAACATTGAGAACAAAATGTAGCTGATCGACAAACAGACAGATATTTTTCGAGTTATTCACGATAAAAGTAAATGTTATGTATTATAAATCATTTCCAATTATGAAATAGCGAAAAAAAAAAATCCCTTGCTTTCCAAGTTAGAAACTTTTTAAAAATGCATTTTGTAAAGAATTCCAAGAGCTTTAACATCAAACCAATGGGATATAATTTCCATTGAAATATCCATGAATAGAAAATAACTGCGTAAAAAATTTAGTGCAGTACGAGAACGTATCATCTACATAAATTATTTTTGATTTACATAAGAATTCCAAATTATTCTTACAAGAAAAAATTACTATATTTTCTGTTAATTAGTAAAAACTTCATTTCTTGAAGTTTTTTGATTTAGCATACTTAAAGCTTCGTGAACTTCCTCAGTTGATTTGGGTGAAGTACCTTTATTTTCGACAATACCCCATTATCAAGAAAGTAACTCCCTAGATTTATGCCGAGTTGGGTTATTAATGTAGTGTGTATACTTTAACCAGTAGCAATTGGAACACCAAAAAAAAAAAAACACTTAATGGCTTTTTAAGTAGTGAAGAGCGATCCCGCCTTGTTCTCCATGGGCGTATCATTACGGATAATAACTCTAACAATGCATTTACTTCCAAATCGCACAAACAAATGGCACACACATTCACACACCACTGCTTCTGGAGTATAAGTGCCGAAAAAGAGATCACAAAGAAAGCACACGTGGCCGCTGTCCAGTGGACCATCCGGTATCCGTAGAGTCTCGCGTACTTCCTCGTACACGACTTCACTGATCGACTGTACACCTGCACTTCAGAAAAAGATGAAGAAACAAACGAAATGCCGCCGCAGTAAAAAAGAATTTGCGGTCCAATGGACCCTCTAGTTCTTTATTTGTACATATCCATACATTCACATATATGATTTCAGTTGGGCAACTGAACACCTGGATTTTAAAAATACCAGGGCGTTTCTGAATAAGCAAAAAGATAAGTCCCATGGTTTTGTATAGAGACAACGGGCTCTTTTCGAATGCCCTCGGTAAATTCAGATTTTATTGAGTGTTCCAATTGCTAGTGGTTAAAGTATACATGCTCGACCCGCCGGGCCGGAAATCATCTGTTGTGCCGAGATAGGTATATTAGAAATGGATCGCAAGGTGTCGTAAAATTGACCGTAATAAAATGTGCCGAGTTGGGATACACCCTTCCATGTAGCAAAAATCTTTGTCCGTTTTCGTTGCTTAAGTCGTCGTCCTTTGATCCATCTATTCCGAGGCTGGTTGCTAGGATTTTTAACAGTAATTGTTTTTCTGAGTAATGGGGAGTCAACCCATTGCCTCAACCCCCAACCTGGAGCGCCAGGGTTTGGATTCGGAGTTTTCCTTCTCTTAGATGGGTTGCTTCCTCTACAGTTAAAGAGCCTCATCTGCCCTACCTGTTGGGTGGTATTTTATTTCCCACCTACCCGCTGGTCTAACAGAGTTAAACCATTGAGGGACTTACCCGATCCGCCACCTGGGGACGCGCTCTCTAGGGGTTGCAGGTTCTCCCGAGAGCTTAAGTATCATTGATATTTGTTGAAATGTTGATGAAGTTGGGAGTTTTAAAGTTGTTGAAAATTGTGGAAAAAAATGGACCCTATCAGTTGAGTAGTTAATTGACAATGAAATATTTAATATTTACTGTGCTTAAGTAAATTTGTTTAAGACAAAATACTATATTGTCTATTATCACCTGAGATATGATCTTATTTTTTCGAGCAGTCTACTTATAAAATTTTGGGTAAACAATTTCCGATTATTTTAATTGCAAGATACTAACTGGCAAACTTTGAAGTTTCTGTCAAAAGTCTATTTAATTTCCCCCCTAATGTTGTGAATAGAGAGTAAAATTAAAGCAGGTTGTTAGAATTAGTGTATGTAAAGCAGTAATATAAAATTTAATAATATTTACGTTTTAATCCACTGGATAAAGTGGCTAGAGGAAGCTTAACATTCATAATAAACTGTAACAATGTTATCTGACAACAATGTCTTTACACAAGTGTAAACACGTCTGTAACGGTTGAGGTTAAGTAATCAGGAATGATTTTTCGAGAAAGATAACACGATAACTAAATTAATAATGTAGGTAAGAGCGAAATTCAATTTATTGTCACTATCTCTAATTAATACCACAAGCATAAACCTTAACCAAAACCTATGAACGTATCTGTATATGTACATATTTTCAAATTTCACTGAACATCAAAACGTTGTTTCTTTTGAAACGCTCTACGAGGTAGACGTATTGTCTTAATAAATTACCAGTTAAGACATTAATTATTTAGGGTACGCAATGCATACTTCCAATTCCCAGCGAAGTGCCGCTGTATCGGTAAAGCAAAAGGAGAGACAAAGTTATTTTATATGGAAAGACATTGTATTACGAGCAACGCCGTTGGGGTAAACTACGACTAAACGGGCCCCCATGCGTTCGATGATGTTACGTAATGATATTGTTGCAATCATATGCCTGCTCTCTGCAGACTATTCAATGAGCTGAATGGGGGGCGTCGATGTTTACAACGATAGTTCCCTTGGTTCGTACCAGGAAATTAAAAGTAATATTAGACTTCTTCGTTGGTTTTGTTTGAATAAATTCTGTTTTGATTTCTGGGCGTTCTACCTTCACGCAGTACCCACGTGAGCGAAATACGTAACTGTTTCTTCGTTATTGACATTAAAATCGTTATCTTAATTCCTCTTAGCGATTAGATTTCAGTATGTTGTTATAAAATAGCCCGACTTCTACACCTAATTAGAGGCCAGTATCCTCTCAGCCATACGAACTGATTGAATTCTAATCAGGAATAACGTACGACAATGAAAGGTTACCGCCATTGCCGCGCAATTAGATCCGCATCAGATTTGTATCTGAAAAAATTCCCGATACATCCTAATAAAAGTGATTTCTCTTTATAACCGCGGACGCAATGAGTTGATTTACACTGCAGGATTTTATCCGTGCGGTACCGTTGGGTATGGCGGTCACAATTTGATTAGGTAAAAGGTTCAATTGACTCCCGGGTCATTTTAATCCTCTTTTAAACAGTTAAATAGTTAAACATATATACCAGACTCGTCAATGGTTCTACCTCACATTTGGGCTAATTTTTCTTCAACAATTCAAAGAACTACCAATTGCTGCGAATCTTTCCATTCAAAATTTAATGCTAAGTTCTACAGTTCTAATCCAAATATATTTGTATTTATTGAAGCCCTAAAAGATATTCAGTCTGAGGTATATATAAGAATGAGAAGTAAAGCGGAAAAGCACAAACAAACAATAGAACAGGAGAAATATTTGCAAGAAAAAATGTATCTTTTTCAAAATAAAGAAATAGATCGCCTAGATTTTGTACGTCCAGTTCCGCGTAAATTTCCGACTTCTACATCTAATATTTGAATGTACAAGTGCAAAATTTTTTAACAACAAAATAGACAATACTTAAAAAAATAAAAAAATTAAAACAAAAAAAGTTAAAAAAATATGTATGTAATAACATTGACAAGAAGTTCTTGGTTTTTAACGACATTTTCAGTTGACGCAAGTTTGTTACTCAAGACAAAAATTTTAACCGCACCAGAATTCTAAACCTATAATTTTTTTATTGCAGTATTTTTGGATGTACCATATTATACAGTGTCTATAGTCCCGCTGGTGCATTTCTAGCACCACCGATTTTATCTCGTAGGTATAGATAGCGAATCGTTATGTTTTTATTGTGAATCGAACAAAAAAAATCCATTGTATTATTATAGCAGGTTTAAAAGGAAATCCGCTTACCATTTTCTGACTGTTACCTAACTCATCGTATATTTGATGTTAACATGTTTTACTCTATAGGTAACTTCAATTAAGCCCATAGAAGTCACGAAAGCAGTTTGTACTGCTCACATTAACTGGAAAACATCCGTACAAAATGTCTATAGTACATTAAACAAAAACAATTATAGAAATAGAAATTGTTAAAGGGAATTCATGTCTAACAAGGGTAAAATTTCAATTGAGTAAGATTTTCAATACTGCGGGATATACCTCCTAAATAGTGAGTGATATTTCTGTTTTTATTTTAAAATTTCTCACAGATAGTAAAATTGGTCCATGAATTTATATTTTCTCTTCTCTGGTGGACAATTATCTGCAATTAATTGAGATGGAAGATATTACTACATTTCTGTACTAGCCCCAGGGAATTCATGAGAGAGTTAGGACAGTTAGGGGCAGTTACGACAGTTAAAACACAGGAAGGACATAGGATAGGATTGGGGATTAAATCAACGATAGATATTTTTGACGTAATGTACTAATATGGTCACGTCATTCGCCATTAGCCATAAATATAAGTTATTGATTAAATTAGGTAATATAAATTATATTTTCATGGGAAACTATTTAGGGAGATGCAGTGTTGTGAGGTCGATAATTTACCAGTGATAATTATTGATAGTTAGCGCTAATCATGCGTTAATGGGAAGTACTAAAATTAGCAATTTACAAAGAAATGAGTTTTTACAGGTTGTTAAAGTGGGAGATATGACACGAAGAAAATTGATAATCGTGCCAACAACGTTTATAAATAAATAATGTAAAATGTATTATCTTATGTTTTTAATATATATTATATATGTATTATAAATATGTATATAAAATATAGCATAAAAAAAATAAAAATAAATGAAATAAATGTAGATAATTATATTAATAAGGTATTAAATGAAATTTTTAGGAATTCGGAATATTTTTTGTACTGTCTATTAAATCTTTGGTTTACTTTTAAAATTTCTCATCTCGTTCTCAATGTAACAATATTTTCTTTTGAAATTTTCATACATCGTATTATTTAACCGTTTTGAAGAAACCTCTATACTTTGATTGGAACAATATGTATGTCATATCGTAATTTGCATGATAACGATCAATCTATCAGATATTTTACATAATTATGATGAATTAATATTTACCTCTTAAAACGCAATATTAGAAATTATTACATACTAACATATTAAATTAAATTAGTATATTAAATAGAAATGTGCTTTTAATATTATTTTATATCATCATAAAAGTAAAATGTTTCTAAAAATGTTGCATTTTCCGTTACACTATAAGCGGAAATTTGCTCAAATATTTTATCCCGAAAAAAAAAACTACGAATCTAGAAGCCTCTATCTTTTTAACACCAAATGTGATTACTTGCATAGTGTAAAACTCAGGAAATTAAATATTGAAATTGAACTCAGGAAATTGTATATTGGTTTGTAATGGTGAAGCACGTTCATGCATTATATTTTTATTTGTTTGCGCGTTCATAATTCACACCAAACTCAAAAAACGATATGAAAATCCTTTTAACACAACCACTGTAATGATGCATTAACTCAAGTTATTTTATCAACAATAGTTACTTGCTAAAAGTTCCTCATTTATTCTTGATCAATTCTAAAAATACTGGCCTCATCCTCAAATAATAGATATCTATTAAGCAATTCGAAATTTCTTCTTTTTAACTAATTTATAATGATTATCCTCCGGTATACAGTCAGATTTGTATGTCATGATTTTTTTTCAAGAACTACAAAGGTTTTCACAACCTAAAAAGTAGTATGGGGCAATCGAATTTACTGTTCAATATTTTATGTAACACATAATACATTAGCTGATATTCACATTTTTCGAAAATTTCAAAATCATATTGCTCTTAATTTCAAAACATACTGGTCATAAGGGTTTCTTTTCATTCTATCACTGTTGATTACGGTTAATAGCGGTTGATGCAGCGGAAGAATTCCCATCTATGCTCTTTGGTCTCATAGTAATTGCCGGAGATCGCCTATTATTTGACGGATCTGTTCGATTTGTAAATGTTGATGCTGCGAGGAATCAGAGAAGTCTTAAATAGTTTGGAGTATTTTGTAATTATTTGTAATTTACAGAATTGTTGTGTGAATTTCGTTTTATTATGTTTCAGGTAAGTACGAGGATTGAAGAGATGCACGGTCACGTATGTATATAGTAATTTTTTTCTCATAAGTGTAGAGGTGCAATACAGTAACATTATTATAAGAGAGGACCAGCTCGCAATTACTAACTATAGGTGAATCTAATTACTAATACTATTCGGAATTATTTAAAATGCAAATTGCGTGGCCCAAATTAACGGAGTTATCTCGATTGTAATAGATAAAGGATGTATTGAAATTTTGCCATCGAAATGATTAGTTTTAACTCCACCTTGGAAGAGATAAGATAACTGAACCAACAAGTTGCTTACACTTAGGTATAGGAAAAATTAATATCAATGTGAAAATATCGTGAAAAAATTTTATGTGTAACATTCCAACAGCAATCTCATATTAAAGGTATCACGAGTGAAGACCATGTGGTATTGGATAGTATGAAAAATAACCAGGTCGCCTTCTGGAATATTTCCAGTTCAGAGAAGGAACTAGAAAGTTTTCCTTCGTGTAATAGCTTCACTTAGGAAAAGGTCAAGTCTCATTTTTATAACATTCAGTCTATATTTTGAGGCGAAATATTACGTTACAACTTTTAATAGTTTCTAAAATTGAAATATGGGTATCATTTTATATACAGTGTAGTAGAATTTAATTTTCCTACGCATTCAAAAATAATAAAAATTTAGTTTAATTACGACGATATATTTATTGGGAGTCCTTTATAGTCAAGTAGCTTTACGATTGATTGTATTTTCATAGTCGTTTACAAGAAACAATTAATATAAACCGGTGGGTATATGATTTAAAAAGAAAATATATTACCTTAGTGGAAACGATATTTGATTTATTTTGGAACAGAAAAAGTTGAGTTCATTAAATCTTTCACAAAATGCCACGAGTACCAAAAATTACTTTTTAGATCTATTGAATTTACAATACTGTCCAATTGAGAACCTTACCTAATGCACTTGTAAGGTGATAAGTAATATTATAATAAATAGTTTCTCCTCCAGCCATGATGGCACTCCAAGAGCCATAGGTACCATAATCAAATATGGTATGATTACAGGATGATAATATTGCTAAGTCAATCTCAGCCGAGTTATTCCTGTGGTATCCTATCACATAAACGCTCTTTCTCTTACCGAATTGTCTATAGCACCAATCAGGATCGTCACTAACCATCACAAACGTCACATGTTTGTATCTGTCTTCAAATATTCTCATCGCCTTCTCATAGTATATTGCTTCGGCGGGATCTCTTCCGAATTTTCTTTTTAAATAGGCCGCGTAGTCCGTCTTTCGGATATGAACTCCTACGTATACAGTATTGTTCGGTACTTTGAGTGATTGCAGCTGCCTTTGGCTCTCCTCGGCAAGGTTCCTTCTCAAGACGAATTCCTTCTGGAAATCCTTACGGTAATCAAGGATTAATCCTATTTCCATTATGTATTTCGGAAGGATGAGATTAGATGATTTATCCCAAGGGTCAAACTTGCTGCGCACGAAGGTAGTCTCATTTAACGGGCAATGAGCAATATCTTCCAATTTTCCCACCGTGAGGGAGTCATACATAGCAGCGACTCTATTATATAGACATGTCGGAACGTAAGGTGAGTGGCCTGTGCGTTTGGCAGCTGCCCAAACAGCTAGATACTCCCAGATTTGATTACATAACCTTCCTCCTTGGTTCACTGTTACTACGTGTCTCGGACACTGTATGGTACCGACGTAGTACTTCTTTTCTCGCTGCGGGTATTCACATAACGATCTGTCTAATTTGGCGTATGTTAAATTTGGATTAAGCACTTGCTCACGATGAGAGCTAGGCAAAGTTACGAGTTGCCTGTTTTGGCGATTGCAAGTATCTGTCCGGAGCAATACAAACAGAATTACCGTCGAAAGTAATATAATTCCTATCAGCCGGCACATTCTGTTTTTTATCATTTCGACACTTGGATTAGGGATTTAACCGCTTCATAAAAATTTAGTATGACTTGTTTACATGTACAAGTATTGCAGTGGACTGGTCCGAAATGTGAAAACTAAAGATAGATAGAGCGATAACTTTAATCAGATAAGATATCCCAATCAGGTGAATACGCTATTACGAGGTATACTTGAAATGAAAAAGGTGATTTAAGACACCAGACGCGATGTACTCGAAAGTAACATCGCGCCTTACACGGTACGAGAGAATAAAATATACCGCGTACAAAAAATAGATATTACAAACATGCAACGTATCTTTTGTAATATTTTGCATGTAGTATGCACAAGACTCTATTTCACTTTTGCTTATAACTAGCCAACCAAATTGAAAATGGGATATAGTACCAATATACAAAAAAAATATATTTCCTTCCCTGTTATGAAAGTTCCTCAATGGGTACTTGTTTCACGAGAAGTGTGGTCCCTAATTACTATCTCGTTTGCATACTGTGCTGTGTTGCCAAATGAATCATCGTGTTGCATGTAACCGTTTATATACAAGATGATTTCTTATGAAACGGCACTCCAAGTATCTTGGATAATAAGAGACTAATAAATAATTTGAGAATCACGCCGATTTTGATTGAAGTGAAATCAACTTTTGATATTTCGTTGAGATGGGTGTCACTCATCCCCTCGCTCCTACGCATCACCCCATGAAATTTTTAACATAATGACGTATTATCTGATTTTTCATTGGATAAGTAATATTCTCTAGAAATCAGCTAATTTTTAACGTGTGTTTCATTTAGGTGTTTTAATTCTCGCTTATGAAAAGGAGGAATATCTGTGTGCACTTACTGTAATCATACTTTGGATAATGTCACGTATTAGATAGACAATAACACGTCGATTTTGATTGTCCACGATTTTCAACTGAACGGCTACATAATATTTTACAATTAAACACGACTATTTCGACAAACAATACTATAATTCTAATGATTATGAACAGATATTTAAATTTATAAATTTATTCAGGAAATATTCTTCGAAAAGAAATCATGAAGAAATATCATATATAGAAATATAGAAGAGATATAGAAATATAGAAGAAAATATACAAGAAATATATAGAAAATTTGAAATAACAATATAGTATACCACTTTAATTAAATGAAATCATCTGAATTTCCACAACTGATATTAGGCCGAAAATACACAATTCTCCTAACAAAAGGTTTGATCGACCCGCAATAATGAATATAGTTGGGGTTGGAGATTAGTTCGGGTAACCACTGCGATGTGCGGAATCCCACACTATCAGATGCAATAAAACATCCATTCCTAAGTGGAATTTTTTTGTTCTGTTTCTAAGGTATTTTATCACATCTGATGTTTATAAAAGGATTCCCTTTTCCATCCTGACCCCCCCCCCCTAAAAGACAATAATACAGTTCTACTGCCCCCATAAACTGAACCTAAATAATTTGTAATGCGAAAACGTTACATTATCTATATAGGATTTTAGGTTTCAATGTATTGGAATTTTGATTTACCCTAGTGTGTGTGCATCTGCATTTGACAAAAGTTACTTAAACTGATATACAATTCGAGAAAAATAGATGTATTACCTAGTTATCACTTATTTATTAAACCTACAAAGCTCTCCAATGCAATATTCTACCTATTTTTTTTGAAATGCTTTTAATACGACTGTAATAAATAGTCTCCCCTCCTGCCATAACAGCACCCCAAGTCCCGTAGGAACCATAATCAAATATGGTATGATTGCAAGATGACAATATTGCCAAATCAACTTCAGCAGAATTTCTTCTCCCATGTGCTATTACATAAACGTTCCTTCTATGTCCGAAATATTTGTAACACCAATCAGGTTCGTCACTGACTATAACAAAAAGCACTTGATTGTATTTATGTTCGAATGCCCTCATTGCTCTCTCGTAGAAGGTTTTATCGGCAGGTTACTGTTTAAATTTTCTTTTCAAATACTCGTAATCGGTCTTTCGGATGTGAACTCCAACGTATACAGTATTGTTCGGTACTCTAATTAGTTGAAGCTGGCGTTGACTTTCCTCGACGAGGTTTTTCTTCAAGACGAATTCCTTGGGAAACTCCTTACGGTAATCCAGAATTAAATTCGTTTCGGTAGAATACATCGGAAAGATTAGATTTGATGATTTGTCTCAATTGTTAAAATTGCTCGTCACAAAGATTTTTTCATCCAATGGACAATAAGCGATTTCTTCCAATCTTCTCACCGTGAGGGAGTCATACATAGCAGCGAATGTATTGTATAGACAAGTCGGTACGTAAGGTTCGTGGCCTGTGCGTTTCGCAGCTGCTCAAACAGCTAGTTACTCCCAGATTTGATTACACAGCCTTCCGCCCTGTTTCACTGTTACTACGTGCCTTGGACAAGCTCTCGTACCTACGTAGTACTTCTTTTCTAACTGAACGTGTTGGCATAAAGATCTATCGAATTTTGCATAAGTTTCATTCGGATGGAGCACCTTGTCCGCAACTGAAACGTTCTTTGTCACTAACTGCTTTCGCCAATTTTTAGATCTGTCTTCTTGTGTCAGAAAGTACGTCAAAATCACTACCGTCGAAAATAGAACTATGATCAGTAGTTGGTGTACGCTGTTATTGAACATTACAGTCGCGTTAGTTTTGTGCTTATGTGAAGTTACAGCACCTGACTGATACACAAATCAAAAGACCACTCATTTGTTAATGAGATAAGATACCAAATCTGATTAGTGATAAGCTCTTCTGAAAAATTAATCGATTAAATAATACCGAGTGATATACAAAATAGTAAAAGTGCTTAAGTTGATCGAAATGAAAGTGTTGACAGCGTCATTCCATTAATTGGCTAAGATATTTTAATCAATTTCAGTGCAAGATTGGATCATAATACTAGTTACATAGTTCATTTATTTCTGTACTAGTATTTCAGTGTAAACATCTACTTTGCCAATTGAAAAATTCATGGAAATTTAATTAATCATAATTAGAGTAATATTTAAATTGTGTTTTATTGTTAGTACGTAGTTTTGATAGGAAGGATAATATTAGGACCCCGTCGAATTAAAGCACAGAATTAAAAATAGTCAAATTGTTTTATGATCTATACTAATCAAATTTAAAATTAGTGGCTATGTATTACCGTTGATTGAAGGACATTCTTCAATCAACGGTATTACTGTGTGTATGCAGAAACAGATAGAAAGTATACACAAAGTACATTAAGGTTGTACCTATTTCAGGGGAAACTGATCTACGTTTTTAGAAATTTAGAACTTGAAACAAATCTAGGTTAATTAGTTACAAAAATTATAATCTAATAAATTTATTGACAGCTCAGTGGATAGCACCTCTGTATGATAGTAATTTTTTTGGGAAACATGAAAAATCGCTTAAGTTGTAAAATCGGCAAATAATTAACAACAGTACTACTAGTGCTTGCTTACTTACTAGTGCTGCAACCACTATTATTGGTTGGAGAATGTGCCATTTTAAGCCTTGCTTGCCTTGAAACTTTACACGCTTATAACTACGGGCCCGAATAGAAAAATTTCACGTAATAGATATTCAAAAGCTTAAACAAGGAACTCGGTACGATTATAGGCTGGGTATCAAAATGGCTTAGAAAAATCCGATAATTTCATTTATTTATTTTGGGGGTGATGATAACTAGGGGCGGAATTAATTTTGTGATTTTTATTACTTACTAGTTAGAAATTCAGTACACTTTTAGTTTAGGACCCTTTGGTCCGAAATCTTGAATTTTCTTTAAATTTCTGAGGCGATAGAACAATGGAATGAGATTTGGTCGAATCCTGAGTAAAGGCAGACATATTGGCCAGCAGTTATATAAATCGTATTAACTGAATAATTTAGGGTTTGTGGGTAGTAAGCAGCCCACGGTGCCTTAATAGTACTTAAATACATTTGGTAGGTGTTATCAATTTTTTTTTCATAGTATGCATTATTAGTTACAGCATCAATCTCAGTAATATAAATCCAAAATTTTGATTAGAATAGATAAAGAAAATGGATTTTCTTTTGCTGAGAATGAAGTAATAACGCTTCTCTTTATTTTCAGTCCAAAATAAACTGAAACTGTAAATTTATGAAAATGTACTGAGTCAACATTGTGCATATATATATATATATATATATATATATATATATATATATATATATGTTATTCGCAATAGCCGAAATCGGCCACTGCCCGAAATTTTTACCCACAACGCGTTGTGGGTAGCATAGTTTACCCACAACGCGTTGTGGGTATAGTAGTTTACCCACGACGCGAATGGAAACGTTTCTTCCGAACAGTGGGTAGAACGAATTACCCACAACGCGTTGTGGGTAAACTATGCTACCCATGACGCGAAATAACGTTCCATGCACCTTTGTTTTGCATTGTGGAGCATTTCGTTTGCACACGTCGCTTTCTGGCCATTGTGGTTTACTAAGAACGCGTTTCAAATAAAACTGTGAATAAGAATAAAAATGAAATATTTATTTAAACGCATATAACATAAATTACATGTTACTATATTTTGAAAAGAACACAAAGAAAATTTAAGAAAAACAACACAAATAAAACTATAGAAATTTATTACTTTATTATTTATTTTATTAAAAATATAAGATTTTATGTGATTACTTATTTTTACAAGAAGAGCTCTTATGACATTTTGAATTATATTTTATATTTCATTTGATGCATCTACATGCCTTCGTTTGACGTCCATTGAGGCAATTACATTGTACAAATCCTTGCTTAGACCCAGAAGACAACTTGGCTTCTGTAAGCACGTTTACAGAATGACCTGACGGGATCTCAGATAATGATAAAAATACCGAAGGCGATAATTGAAACTCATTTCGGGTGTATAACCGTTTCAATTTTCCATTTTTAGTGCCGAGAATATACACACCTTGATCAGTTTTTTCCATAATGATTGCTAATACATTTCGAAGAATTAGACGTCCACGATCTACCTCTGGTATGTTTATCAAAACGTTGTCACATATGTTAACAGATGAGAATTTGCAATGCGATAGGATAAGCATTTTATATAGCTTGTTTTTCAAGCTACTTTTGGCAACCTAAATGGCAACGTAGTTGCCTGAATGGACGTCAAACGAAGGCATGTAGATGCATCAAATTAAATATAAAATGTAATTCAAAATGTCATAAGAGCTCTTCTTGTAAAAATAAGTGATGTTTGTTTTTAAGCTCGTTCCTCTATTTCTAGTTTTATTTGTGTTGTTTTTTAAATTTTCTTTGTGTTCTTTTCAAGATATAGTAACATGTAATTTATGTTATATGCGTTTAAATAAATATTTCATTTTTATTCTTATTCACAGTTTTATTTGAAACGCGTTCTTAGTAAACCACAATGGCCAGAAAGCGACGTGTGCAAACGAAATGCTCCACAATGCAAAACAAAGGTGCATGGAACGTTATTTCGCGTCATGGGTAGCATAGTTTACCCACAACGCGTTGTGGGTAATTCGTTCTACCCACTGTTCGGAAGAAACGTTTCCCATTCGCGTCGTGGGTAAACTACTATACCCACAACGCGTTGTGGGTAAAAATTTCGGGCAGTGGCCGATTTCGGCTATTGCGAATAACATATATATATATATATATATATATATATATATATATATATATATATATATATATATATATATAACTTTGTAGTCACGGCTGAATTAGTTAATAAACTAAATCGTAACGGGGATGCAGCCTTATCTTGGGACTTTTTTTAAAAGAACAAATTTTTAAAAGACTTTTTTTTGGAATGTCGAAGGAAAGGTTTGACACCGAGACACATCCTGAACTAGTAGACTACAGAGATGGACGGACCGGGCAGAAAGTGGAGAATTTCAAGATAATTTTTACAAACAAAATCTTAAACTTAGAAATCCGGATTACACATGAGAACATTCAAAAGTTAGAAGTTCAACTAAATTATTTAGATAGAGCAATGACAGGTTATTTACCTAACTACAAGTGGTTAGAGTTTAAACGTAGACAACTAGTAATTTACAATAAAAAATTCTTTGAGGTAAAAAACATCAATTTAAGGAAAATTATCCTATTATTGTCGCAGCATCGCTTAAAGTTAACAACCAAGACTAACTGGTTAAAGAAACTAACCGATTTGAATGTTCCTTATGAAGTAACCAAACTGTTATCTTTCGGTCAAAAATTTGGCTTACCAATTATGAGGTCAGATTTCTCGGTAAAACACTTATTGGCTGATGTTGAGTTTGCTATCAATCACGTTAAGAATGAAAGTAAAAGGAATATATACAGTGTACAAATCAGCAACATACCTACGAACTATCTACATCACGAGAGTAGATATTTCAATGTTTTTAACAAATGGTATATAACTACGAAAAGATATTTCAAAGAACATCCAGAAGTTGTTGTCACAAAGGCTGATAAAGGTAACGTCACTGTAACAATATATAAAGAACAGTATATAAACCTTGCACAGTCATTACTTAACGACACAAGTTACTACAAGTTACTACGTAGAGATCCAACATCTAGCATCATGCAGAACACTAACAAATTCATTAATTCCCTTCAACGATCAGGTGACATTTCAGAGGAATTATGCAAGAAGTTGTTATGTCATAGTGGGGTTATTCCCAAGTTCTATGCCTTACCTAAGATCCATAAACCACAATTATCAGTAAGACCCATCATTGCATCGACTGAGGCACCTAACTTGAGATGCGTCACACATATGACAGCCTTATAAATATTATATAAATTTATTCCTAGGCCTCAAACGAATAATTTTCTCTGTAAAAATTGTTTTAAGCGGTTAAAATATTTTTTTTTCGATTTTTTTTTATCGACCCCGAAACGACAGCTAGTAAATCGTATTGGATACATGTCTGTGTTAATAGACAATCTCTCCCAGAAAGTTTTTTGCACAAATTTTGAGATTAAAAAGAGCACACGTTTTACCGGACTACAGGATTTGTGGGTATGGCTAACTTCACAGCCGCGTATCGTTTCGGCACATGCGTCGGATGTGCTTGTAAATCTTCGTCGCATTGAAGATATTGCACTTAACAATTTATCCCAAATCGGCTAGGTAGATTTTACATCTTCTATTCTAACTGAGCTAATACTGTTGTTACCATTACTGTTTACATTAATTTATTCAAATGTCTTAGTAATGTATTAAAAACATTACTAAAATATAGAGCCGCTCATATCGATTCAAATAGTTGAAGGGATTGAAGTTTTTTTTAACTGGGAGATTATGTTACTTTCATTCGTGAGGTGGAATCCGGGAGAATTTTTAGTCCTTTCTGGAAATATTAGATGTTTCGTATTGAGCAAAACTGCTGAAACTATGCACACAATCGATTTTCTAGCTTACCTGAATTATATAATTGACGAAAGAGACTTAAGCTTTGAAACTGGCTTCGTATTACACAAGCACCAGCTTTCATTTAAAATCAGACGTGTTAATTGGGCAATTTATTTTGATCACTTTTTGGTTTTTGGAAGTGTTCTCAAAAGTTTCTTTACTTTTAGTATTCATTCCCCTGTCTAATTTCTATTCAATTATTAACAAAGCTTAACAGCATTTATGGTAGAACTGTCATTGAAGAATAGTGTATTTTTTTTCAAGATATAAGAGAGTAGTCCGATTAAAACATTTTTTTATTGGTACGCTATTTTGCCTATTTAAAACATGCTTTGGCGTGCGTAAATCGGGCTTTTTCGTACCCGCGTGTTTTAAAGTCGCCATGGAAACGTATCAACAACGGCCATATCAACCAATAACAGAGCGTTTTTGGCCGTAGCGGAACGAGCCGATTGGTGGCACAACGTGCGACGGGCCGTCACGAAGCGTCCCGAGTGTCATTCAAATTAATCATATTGGGTATGCATTTGGTTTTGGTATAAAAAATTGTACGAATAAAAAAAACGCGTAAAATATTCGTGGATAACTGCTCTTTCAAGCACTTGCTCTATTTCAAACACTCCGGCTACGCCGTCGTGCTCGAAAACTCGCGCGTGTGTGAAAGAGCTCAATATCCTCTCATACTTTAATATACTATTTTTAAATTCATAACAGCACGATCATATTTTATAATGGCATTAAATCAAATTATATTATTTAAAGGTTAACGATCAGATAATGCTTCTCAATAATAATTTTACATTGGTTATTATTCTGGTACATTGTAATCAACAGCTGCCTGTTTGTTATATTTCACACCCGACAAGCAGGTAGCTTTTGAGATAACAGCAAATTCGGTAGATTTCCTTAAATACATACATACTACCATTACTTTTTATATCTGTATGTATTACAACATAATTGCTAAGTAGTTAGGTTGTAACGTTATTTTTTTGAGAGGCGGCCTGAATCGACAACCTTAGCCAGTTAATTGGAAATTATTTAAGATCCCTGGATATGCAACCAACTTAGCCCTTTACTTAGTAACTCTACTTAACTTTATATTCACACATTTTACGTAATTCACGTCCCCGGGAGCCAAACTGACCTGTTGACATAGCTCGTTTGCCCCTAAGGCCAACAGGAGTCAGGTAATAAAGGTAAATGTAAATCATAACCTCTAACAGGCCACATGTAATTCAATACCAGGGAATAGGGCCGATGTAACAGGACTAGTGTCGCCAGGGGATAGGGTGTATTGTTGCCCCATTAAGGGCTAAGTTATTAGTTTCGTATCCCTTCCCTTGTGAACACATTTCTGGTTCGTGAGAGGTTATGCGCGGTAACTAGTTTAACGTCAGATAAGGCTCCGGGAGAATAGGTAGTTATACAAGAACGAAGTTATCTTAACTAGGATTGTGTGGACTAAGTAGGGAACAGGTAATCTAGGAATTTTAACCTCCAATTATAAAACGTAATAAGTTGCCAATAATAGAACTAATGTACCCGGAATGTCTTCACAGGGGATATTATAGATTATTGCGTAGTACATAATGAAGGGTTGAACCCTCAAGTGATCTCCCATCCTCTGTGAACACATTTTTGGATGAGAGGTTAGATTCAATAGGAAGATTCGGTTTAAAATGTAGTACAAAGTATTGGCGACTTTTAGGAATACATGGTGAGACCCTATAGTAACAGTACCAAAGGAAATAGGGATAATTTGATTAATTTCTATCTATTCCTAGAAGTCAAGGGTAGGCAACCAGTTATACGAGTAGTTTTATTTCGCTCATGCAGATATGTCTTTCCTTCTCTCACTTAATTCGGATTGGTTGACAGTTAGGAACATTTATTTGTATTGGTAATGAATTTTGTTAAGTTTATGGCCATACCTTCTAGAAGGTTCTCTTTTTTTGTAGAGAAGGAACGATTAGTATAAAAGCGGACAGCTCCCCTGTTTTCGCTCTCTTATTCTCTCTTATTCTTAGCCTCTGTTACCGGTTGCTCTTATTCTCTTAGTCTTTTACGCTCTTACTCTCCGTTAGTTCTTACTCTTGCTCTTTGTTAACGTTAGTTATTTTAGTGATTTACTCTCTGTCAATCTCAGTGATTCTTGCCCTCCGGTATCGAGTGGTTCCTGATTCCGGGCGTGAGTGCGAGCGACAGAAAGTGGGACTCTCGCGAACATTGTGATCCCGAACCGGTTGGTGTGTGCACGGAACGACCGTTACGTGAACGCGGTGTTCCGTCGGTTCGTTTCGCGCGCTGACAGGCGACAGCGAGAGAAAGGGGGTTCCTGTTTCCTGTTCCGACGGTAACCCGTCCCGCAGCGACGCACATCCGAACCGAGCCATCCGAGGGACTTCGCATCAGTCGACAGGGGGGGCCCAGAGCCGTCCACGCCGTAGTCCCGCTACGACGCCAGAGCCGCCCTCGCAGTAGGACCAGCCACAACGACCGGGGACCTACGTAAGCAGCACAGGGGTCAGCCCCAACGACCAGGGACCTACGTAAGCAGCCCAGGGGTCGGCCACGACGCCAGAGCCGTCCACGCAGTTGGACCAGCCTCCAGTCCAGGGGTCCAGAGACGACGCCGGAGCTGCCCACGCCGATAGCCGTACCAGTCCAACCACCCCAGTCCAGGGGGCCTACGCCGGCAGTCTAGGCAGTCCCTCGAGGGTCAACGGCAGCGTCGCCCCGTACCGGTCAGGTTAGGGTTATTAGGGCACAATATTTTAGTGGTTGCATATCCGAGAGTGGGGTACTATATCAAACTATAGTATATTAAATTCATTTATGAGGGTTGTTCAAGTTTTATTTTTCGGATCTAACCTCAACCTCTCTCTTGGATGCGAATAAGCCTTCGTAAAGGTAAGTGAGACATCTGATAGCTGTGAGACGGTATCGTCTCCTCTTAACAACTAAAGGGGAGATCGAAGTATCAGTCAGGGCCGGGCTTTGTAGTTGTTGGCGCCCTTCTTTCATCGCATTATTTGGTCAACTTGTAGTTCACCCACGACCACTCACCGACGAGTTGAGTTAGTCGGGCCCTGTGAGTAAGATCATCGAACGTCTTGTAACGTTAATAGAATTTAACGTTGCAAAAGTGGCGCCCAACGTGGGGCCATCGAAATACAGCTATCAATTGTTTCACTTATTATTGTTTCAATTAAGTAGTTTTTTTAGTTTATTAACAGAGTTCTAGGTGATTTTGATTATAGTTTCAAGTAATTAGTTGTTACAGTGATTATTTTGGTTCGATTGTTTTGGTCTTGAGAAGTTGAGAATGGAAGGTTTCAGAATGAATGTGAACCGCCTTGACAAGGAGGAATTATTATATGAATTACAGTGTCGAGTGATAGACGTGAACCCCGATATGACGGTGATGAAGATGCGCACAGCTCTCAGTAACTTGTTAAAAATTGAGAAGAGTGGTGCAGCCTTTTCAATACCGGAATATAGTATATCGTTTGTAGATGATATAGCTGCGGTGGTAAAGAAACTTTCAGAGATTCAATCTTTAATTAAGGCATTGGCCGAAGATGAACGTAGTGTTCCGTATATGAAAATTTCCACCAAGTTATGGCATGTACATGAAAGGCTCAAGCGTACGAAAGCTGTTTCCAATGAAGAGTTGTTAATACGTTCTAAACATTTATTAGAGGTAATGCAACTCAATTCCGATTTAAAACGGAGATTAAAGAGAGTGAAACAACTATCGCAGGCTGTAAGTAGTGTAGATATTGTCGAAGTATTATCGTCCACAGTTCTTTCGAAAGATTCCCCCGAGGATAGTAATTCAGAGATTAGCTCTGATGAGGAAGTTGAGGAAGATGCTAAACCTTCAGTAGGAAATTCTGTAGGCCCTATTAGTGAGGGTAATTTTAAACCATATTCTGTTCCGGTATATAAGTGGGACTTAAAATATGATGGGGAATCAACATCTTCCCTGAATGCTTTTTTGGAATCAGTGTGTGAGTTGAGTGAATCAAGGAATGTTTCAAAAACTCAGTTGTTTACCTCTGCAGGTGATTTATTTGTCGGAAAAGCAAAAATTTGGTTTAAATCTAGGAAGAATACTCTCCATTCCTGGGATGATCTTGTGTTAGCTCTTCGAAAGCAATTCCTTCCTAGCAATTATAATGAGAAATTGTTAGATGAAATCAAAACTCGTACACAGGGTCCGAATGAGAATATGGGCATGTATGTGGCTACTATGAGCAATATGTTTAATCGGCTGACTTGTCCTATATCCGAACGAGTTCAATTAAGTATTCTCTTGAGAAATATCGCTCCCTTCTACCAAACTCAATTAGGATTGACAACCATTAATACTTTGGAAGAATTACTTGATGTTGGGCAAAAGTTAGAAGAACGAAAGGAGGCGATCGAGGCATTTATCCCCCCCTCACGGAGTAGGAAAAGTTTGGAACCTGATCTAGCTTATGTACACTCAGAATCTAGCACTCATAATGTTGTTCCAGGTCGGCGATGTTATAATTGTACTGCTACTGGTCATTTAGCTGTGAATTGTCCTCGATCTAATGGTACTCGTGGTAACAATCCTCCGCCAAATCGGTCCAGACCGAATAACCTTCCATCTAAGGGTCCTCAACCGAATCGTTCTTCAGATAGTGGGCGACCGCCTAGAAATATTCAATGTTTTAAGTGTGGATTACAGGGTCATACAGTGCGTTCATGTCCTCGTTGTAATCAGAATTCGGAAAACTTCCAAGGGAGGCCCTAAGGGACCGGTTAGGTGCCTTCCCATCTACGGTCGATATTACAAGTAATCATCGAACAGCTTTAGATTTTATTTTGTCACATGTTCAGGGTGATGAGCGACCCTATCTTTCTGTGAAAATTTTTGGGATACCGTTTCAGGGATTATTAGACAGTGGAGCCTCCGTTAGTATAATTGGAGCTCCCGGTTGGTTTTCGTTACAGAAGATAGGTGTGTCTTTGCAGTCTAGTGTTGTTAATAGTTGTACCTTGGCTGATGGTACGCCATGTCATAGTATAGGTTATGTTGTGTTACCGATCGAGGTTGAAGATCGAGTGAAAGCTGTTCGACTGTTAGTTATGCCTACGTTACCCCATCCACTTATCCTAGGAGCCGATTTCTGGCAACGTATGGGTATTGTCCCGGATTTAAGGAGTGGTAGTTGGAAATTTTCTGTGGAGTCCTCTGTGTGCAAATCTTTAGATGTAGTTGCCTTAAAGTCTAAAACTCAATTAACCCGGGAACAGTATAGAAAGTTGGATAATTTGGTACAAGATGCTTTCCGAGCAATGGGTGATGGACTTGGATGTACGAATCTCGTAGAACATTCGATCAAAACTAATTCTGCTCCTATCAAACAACGATATTATCCTGTTTCACTCGTTATGCAGAATCATATTAGCCAAGAGCTAGATAAATTACTGGAACAAGGAGTAGTCGAGCCTAGTTCTAGTCCCTGGTCATCCCCAATATTATTGGTTAAGAAGTCGGATGGTTCATGGCGATTCGTAGTGGATTATCGAAAGCTGAATGAGGTAACAGAAAAGGATGCCTATCCGATACCATATATTTCTGCGACGTTGGATAAGTTAAGGGATGCTCGTTACTTGTCATCATTAGATATTAAGTCCGCTTATTTTCAAGTGCCCCTAAGCAAGGAATCCAAGTCTTTGACGGCCTTCACTGTCCCAGGTCGTGGCCTCTTCCAATTTCGCAGGTTACCCATGGGATTGTCCAATGCTCCTGCCACTTGGCAGCGACTTGCTGATCGTATCTTAGGTCCTGAGTTAGACGATCACGTCTTTGTCTATTTGGATGACATTATTGTTGTTACCCAAACCTTTGGGAAACATATTGAAATCCTTCGAGAAATTTTTAGACGATTAAAAGAGGCTAATATTACTGTCTCAAAAGAGAAATGTTCCTTTTGTCGGCCTGAACTGAAATATTTAGGTTATGTGGTGGATTCCGAAGGATTGCATTGTGACCCCGAAAAGGTTAGAGCCATTCTCGAATTACCAGCTCCACGTAATGTCAAAGCAGTCAGACAAGTTATTGGAATAGCTTCGTGGTACAGACGTTTCGTACCTAACTTTTCGACCATCATAGCCCCCTTAGCCCGGCTAACGAGGAAAAATCAGTCGTTTGATTGGTCTCCTCAGTGTGAAGAAGCGTTTAATAAAATAAAGGACTGTTTAGTTAGAGCTCCTGTCCTTACTTGTCCAGATTTTTCTCGGCCTTTTATTGTTCAGACAGATGCGTCTGGGTTTGGTGTTGGTGCGGTTCTCAGTCAGGAACACCCAGAGGGAGAGAAAGTGATCGCATATATTTCCCGATCTTTGACTCGACAAGAACGTAACTATTCAGTTACAGAGCGGGAATGTCTCGCTGTGATTTGGGCAATTGAGAAATTAAGACCTTACTTGGAAGGGAGTCATTTCACTGTCATCACTGATCATCATTCTCTAGTCTGGTTAAGTAACCTGAAGAATCCCACAGGACGTTTAGCTCGTTGGGCGGTTCGTATGCAACAATTCGATTTTAAGATCATTCATCGAAAAGGGAAAGAACATGTAGTTCCCGATACTTTATCCCGGTCAGTACCCGTCGTCGATGTTATCAATGTAAAGTTCAATCATACTACCGATCCTTGGTTCAATAAGATGCTTAGTCGTGTTTCTACCACTCCGGAGCGTTATCCTGGCTTCCGGAAAACAGGTAACCAATTGTATAAGCATTTAAAAATGCGTTATCCCGAATTGATGACTCCTGAAGATTGTTGGCGGGAAGTGGTACCTAAAGATCATCGACCAGCTTTGATCAAAAATACTCATGAGCAGTTGCTTCATCTAGGCACTTTCAAAACATTCCGGTATCTGGCCCAGAAGTACTATTGGCCCAAGATGTATGCTGATGTAGCTAAGTTTGTTCGACGTTGTCCTACTTGTATTTCCATTAAACCCGAACAAAAGAAGCCGGCTGGACTAATGTTGAGTTCTCAAGTTTCAATATCCAAACCATTTGAGTTGTTGTGTGCTGATATAATAGGTCCGTTACCCCGTAGCACTTCTGGACATGCTTATATATTAGTGGTAGTAGACTGTTTTAGTAAATTCCCATTGTTATTCCCATTGCGTTCCGCCAAGGCGGCAGGTGTTGCTAAGATAATCGAGGATAAGATAATCTCTGTGTTTGGTTGTCCGAAGACTTTTATTGTCGATAATGGTGTTCAGTTTCGGTCCAAGGAGTTTCAGAATTTGATGTCCAAATATAACATCAGTATTAAATATACCCCACATTACCATCCTCAAGCAAACCCAACGGAGCGAGTAAACAAAGTTGTCAAAACATTAATCATGTCTTATGTTGGTGACAATCATAAAACGTGGGATATGAAATTGTCCCAGGCTGGTAGTGCGATTCGATCTACGGTACATGAAGTCACCGGTTACACTCCTAACCTCATTGTTTTTGGACGAGAGTTGTGTACCCGCAATAAAAATCCAGAGGATCCCCTGAGGGATAATCCTATCTCGTTTGACCGAACGTCCAGTCTAGAGTCTCGGACGAATGGTTTGTCGAAACTTTTCCTTGAAGTCCGTTCTAAGTTAGCGAAAGCATATGAAGCTAACAAAAAGGTCTACGATCTTAGACGTAGGGATGTGCAGTTATATCCAAATCAGTTAGTCTGGCGAAAGAATTATGTCCTGTCCGATGCGGCTAAATACTTCTCAGCTAAGCTAGCCCCTAAGTTTATAGGACCGTTCCTTGTTTCTAAACGTCTCTCCCCATGGACTTATGAGTTGAGGGATGAATCAGGGAAAAGTGCAGGTACATGGCACATCAAAGACCTAAAAGCCCATCCTCCCGAAGAGGGCGTGTAGATGGCAGGACTGTTGTAGTTAATCGTCGTTAAGGTTTTCGTTTTGGAATTATGATTTGGATAATGATTTGGTTACGACAGATGAGCGGGTCTCGGCTAATTTTACCACATTTAGAGTTTAGTTGAGGTGATTTTTTTTTTATAGGGTGATATCCCTTGGTTGGTTTTGGAGTCGAGTCAGGCCTTGTTAGGTCTTTAGCTAGTGTCTGTGGGCATAAGGGTAGGAAAGTAGGTGTTTTATCCCCATTTTAAGAGTTATCTCGCTTGGCGAGGATTTAGGAATGAGTTGTGTTCTCTGTCGTAATGTTTCCACTGGCCTAGTGTAATAATGGCTTCGGGAAACGTCTTGGTGTGCAAGGAATAATACGAAGAGATCAACACTCATGACGTTCTTGTGTGGGAGGCGAAGTAATGGTGTACTTTCGGCCTCTGGAGTTCGTGACGTTGTTGTGGGGGACTAATTATCCGAAATATCTTACCGGAATGCGACAGAGTTACTTCCATCTACTCGTGGGTGTGGTAAAGTTAGAGAAGATTTATTAAGGGAAGCTTTTACTTGTAATGCTCGCTGAGCGGATGACGGCGGTAGAATATCTCCGTAGGGCTGTTGGGAGTCCTGGCGGTAAAACTCCGACCTAAATTCCATCCCCCAACAATGTTCGCTGAGCGGATGACGGCGGTAGAATATCTCCGTAGGGCTGTTGGGAGTCCTGGCGGTAAAACTCCGACCTAAATTCCATCCCCCAACAATGCTCGCTGAGCGGATGACGGCGGTAGAATATCTCCGTAGGGCTGTTGGGAGTCCTGGCGGTAAAACTCCGACCTAAATTTCACCCCCAACAATTTTCAGGCTTTCATGTGGGTTTGTTTGTGAGGTCAGAAATCACCGGTGTCATTCAATGCCGGGAGGGATATTAGCTCGCGGAGTAGTTGTTTCCGGTGATAGCTGTGTTTCAGAAACTGCATTTGGAGTCAGTCGTTTCATTTTCGTTTCCTCATTGGAGCTTCCCTTGGTCAGTCTTTAAAGCTGGATTGAGAAGATTTGATAGAATTTCCTTTCGATAATAGGAATTTAGTGGAGCCTCGAATATGTGTGGGAATAGAGGGTTAATTGTTTCTTTTTTGGTCTAGCCGAACCATTTTCCCATCCGGGCATGATCCCGGTAGAATCGGTGTGTAGTTTTCTGTAACCCTCTTAGGGCAGAAGTCCAATAGTTCATTTATTTAGGATGGAGGTTCTCCATCGATCGATCACCTCGTGTGATCGATCTTCGCGTTTGGGTGCAAGGAGTCTTGGGGTGAACCGTGTGCGGACATCGTCGCGACGGGTGCCGTAAGGCAAGCGCGATTGGCCTGGGAGTGCGTCGGGGGGTGTGGTCTGGATGCCAGCCACTGGTGAAAACCAGGAGCAGTTCCTTCCTCTTGGGAGGGGGTTGCTAGCCTGAGGGTTGTGCCCGGCACGAGGGTCCACTACTGCGTCCTTTTGGGTCATCGCGTAGGCTCGCGCGCGGGATTTGCCCGCAGGGATCACCACCGAGCGGTCTCCTGCTTTATCCCTTTTTGGGCGGACTTAGCGTGGGGGCTAAGTGCCGCATTTCAGTAGTTTTAAGGTAGGTGTCGTTGGTTCTGACCCAGCGCACCCCAGTTATTGTGGGAAACTGGTATAAATTCGTAGAGTCTTCTTATCGTTTTTTTTTTTTGTATTGATTGCCCCACATGGGACTAGGGGTGACCGATTCCCCTAGCTCCCATTCTGACGTGTAATATAATGAAATTCCCGATAGAGGTTTCGTCAGCTTTACTAGGTTAAGTGAACACTTGGAATTGGGACGCTTCACGTCCTAAATTCTTTTTATTTTGTAGCCTGTTTCGTTCCTTCGGTTCTATTTAAAGCTTTAGCTTGGTTGTAATTGACTGGTGCTGGATTGTCGCAAGTTCCATCAGAGTTTTTTTTTGCAAATCCTTCTTTCTCTCGATATCCCGCCCCATACACTAATGTGAGTTGACCGATTAGGCTTGTTGTGGTGAGATTCTTGATGGATGATTTGTAGATGTTGCTGTAGTTGCAGACTATGTTTACCTCGGTATGAGGGATTTAGCCGTCAGAAGTTTCTCCACATCGGTCTGTTTGCCATCAAAGAGTTTACCATGCGTAAGACATTTCAGTATGGATGTGAGTATTACCGTTGTAATTACTGGTCACATAATTCTCAGAGTGAGAGATTAAAACTGGATGTCTATGGTTATGTTAAGTAGTGTGTATGCGCAGGGCTAAGTACTTGAAACTCCGAATTAGGTATGTTTTAATTCTTTTGGGGAAAGAAATTTGGGTAAATTTCTTTAAAGTGAGGGGGGATTGTAACGTTATTTTTTTGAGAGGCGGCCTGAATCGACAACCTTAGCCAGTTAATTGGAAATTATTTAAGATCCCTGGATATGCAACCAACTTAGCCCTTTACTTAGTAACTCTACTTAACTTTATATTCACACATTTTACGTAATTCACGTCCCCGGGAGCCAAACTGACCTGTTGACATAGCTCGTTTGCCCCTAAGGCCAACAGGAGTCAGGTAATAAAGGTAAATGTAAATCATAACCTCTAACAGGCCACATGTAATTCAATACCAGGGAATAGGGCCGATGTAACAGGACTAGTGTCGCCAGGGGATAGGGTGTATTGTTGCCCCATTAAGGGCTAAGTTATTAGTTTCGTATCCCTTCCCTTGAACACATTTCTGGTTCGTGAGAGGTTATGCGCGGTAACTAGTTTAACGTCAGATAAGGCTCCGGGAGAATAGGTAGTTATACAAGAACGAAGTTATCTTAACTAGGATTGTGTGGACTAAGTAGGGAACAGGTAATCTAGGAATTTTAACCTCCAATTATAAAACGTAATAAGTTGCCAATAATAGAACTAATGTACCCGGAATGTCTTCACAGGGGATATTATAGATTATTGCGTAGTACATAATGAAGGGTTGAACCCTCAAGTGATCTCCCATCCTCTGTGAACACATTTTTGGATGAGAGGTTAGATTCAATAGGAAGATTCGGTTTAAAATGTAGTACAAAGTATTGGCGACTTTTAGGAATACATGGTGAGACCCTATAGTAACAGTACCAAAGGAAATAGGGATAATTTGATTAATTTCTATCTATTCCTAGAAGTCAAGGGTAGGCAACCAGTTATACGAGTAGTTTTATTTCGCTCATGCAGATATGTCTTTCCTTCTCTCACTTAATTCGGATTGGTTGACAGTTAGGAACATTTATTTGTATTGGTAATGAATTTTGTTAAGTTTATGGCCATACCTTCTAGAAGGTTCTCTTTTTTTGTAGAGAAGGAACGATTAGTATAAAAGCGGACAGCTCCCCTGTTTTCGCTCTCTTATTCTCTCTTATTCTTAGTCTCTGTTACCGGTTGCTCTTATTCTCTTAGTCTTTTACGCTCTTACTCTCCGTTAGTTCTTACTCTTGCTCTTTGTTAACGTTAGTTATTTTAGTGATTTACTCTCTGTCAATCTCAGTGATTCTTGCCCTCCGGTATCGAGTGGTTCCTGATTCCGGGCGTGAGTGCGAGCGACAGAAAGTGGGACTCTCGCGAACATTGTGATCCCGAACCGGTTGGTGTGTGCACGGAACGACCGTTACGTGAACGCGGTGTTCCGTCGGTTCGTTTCGCGCGCTGACAGGCGACAGCGAGAGAAAGGGGGTTCCTGTTTCCTGTTCCGACGGTAACCCGTCCCGCAGCGACGCACATCCGAACCGAGCCATCCGAGGGACTTCGCATCAGTCGACAGGGGGGGCCCAGAGCCGTCCACGCCGTAGTCCCGCTACGACGCCAGAGCCGCCCTCGCAGTAGGACCAGCCACAACGACCGGGGACCTACGTAAGCAGCACAGGGGTCAGCCCCAACGACCAGGGACCTACGTAAGCAGCCCAGGGGTCGGCCACGACGCCAGAGCCGTCCACGCAGTTGGACCAGCCTCCAGTCCAGGGGTCCAGAGACGACGCCGGAGCTGCCCACGCCGATAGCCGTACCAGTCCAACCACCCCAGTCCAGGGGGCCTACGCCGGCAGTCTAGGCAGTCCCTCGAGGGTCAACGGCAGCGTCGCCCCGTACCGGTCAGGTTAGGGTTATTAGGGCACAATATTTTAGTGGTTGCATATCCGAGAGTGGGGTACTATATCAAACTATAGTATATTAAATTCATTTATGAGAGTTGTTCAAGTTTTATTTTTCGGATCTAACCTCAACCTCTCTCTTGGATGCGAATAAGCCTTCGTAAAGGTAAGTGAGACATCTGATAGCTGTGAGACGGTATCGTCTCCTCTTAACAACTAAAGGGGAGATCGAAGTATCAGTCAGGGCCGGGCTTTGTAGTTGTTGGCGCCCTTCTTTCATCGCATTATTTGGTCAACTTGTAGTTCACCCACGACCACTCACCGACGAGTTGAGTTAGTCGGGCCCTGTGAGTAAGATCATCGAACGTCTTGTAACGTTAATAGAATTTAACGTTGCAAGGTAGCAATTTAAATTGTTTTGGATCTATTATGTATGATGTTTCTATATACATATTGAATTAATGAACCTGGACCGTATTAAGGATTTTAACTTGTAGTTAATTTTGTCTGCTATGATACCTTTAATTAAACAAAACTGAAAGTCACCCATTAACAACCTCATTTTGAGTTAAAAGAATGTAAAATAAAACAAATTGCTTCTTATGGCACCTCAGTTTTAAATCTTACTTTATCCAAACATTGAAAGGATAATCTAATGTCTCACTAGCAAATGTATTATTTTTATATTAACAGTATCAAAAAGTGATTTTGCGAAGTATCCTGTGCGAGTAAGTGAATTTAAAAGGTTATATTAAATGCGATCGATACACATACGAGTACATAGGAATAGAAAAACATTTCTTGCTGTCTTCTTATAATGTGCAGTTTATCCATAAAGAAATCATTGTGATGGAAATAATTGCTCTTTGCTACATCTGCTACATTTTAAAACTTTCTTTAGCGCTAAACTTAATTTTGAAAAGGACAAAAGAAAACTCGGTGTTGATTCAAATTCATTTCGAGTTCGAACAGAAAAAGGTTTTACATCTCTTCTAAAAACTACCACGGCGTGATAAACAGCTTGTTGTGACAAAACCTTGGAGATTTATTTGATATCACTATTTCGTCCATTCATTATGATTAATGATAATGGGGGACAATATTAGTATAACCAAGTTATTGTAGATTTTAATATTTGAAGGTAAAAGGATTATGTTATCGGAAAGATTAGATATAAAATGTTGGATGGGATAAAATAATCTTTATTTTATTTGTTTGGCATTCTGCAACTGGGGAAAATGAATATTGGTTTCCGATCTCTCTTCATTAATTTTCTGTGTGCATGTTGATATCTCCGTTACTGACACTTTTTTAAAAAGAAACTTTGGTCAGAACTGCAAATAATGCAGTCATTAATAGTCATTGAATCGTGCTTCTTAGCACTTCTCTTCTCATATTCAAATTTTTAGTACATAGAAGGCATATTGTTCCGCTATATTAGGCTAATTCGGCATGTGCTAAAAGTGTAATGTGCATTTTTAGTTAACAATATATAAACGCATGTTGCTGCTCCGGTGTAATTTATTAAGCGCGTTTTAATTCAATTTTTGGGGTACGCAGTGCTAAAAAAGTAATTAAAACCCATTTTAATGAATACTAATCATTCAGGCAATTTCAGTTATTGTACGGAGATAATTTTACGTTTTTTAATTATAAATCCATGACTCTAATTTCGGTATAACTTTACAGTTTTGATAAAGGAGGGTTGAGTTTAATTCTGAAATTTTGACTTTTTTTGAGATTTTTTTTGGAATCTCTTCTTATTTATCAACTGCGGAATTTCTTCTTATTTATATAATGAACAATTTCACCTTATGCGAAAACTTAGGGTCAGACTTTTATGTATTTTTGATCAATTGTAGAAAATGTTTTTAAAAAAATAACCTGAAACAATGTATTAAAAAGTGTGAATTAGAAAAATATCAATAGTATATCAATAATAGGTCACAAAAATGTGTTATGGCAAATCTGGCAGCAAATAATTAAACCCTTTTGAAAAAGGCAGGAAAAATTACTTTTGCTGAACAAGTGATCCGTTCCTTTTAGAAGAATACTTCAGAAACACTACGTGTAGAAAAATATCCAAGAAAATTTTCTTGTCGTGTGGTTCTTCAAGAAATGTTGAAAAATGTTGACAGAAGGGTTCGAGAAACTAGAAAGTTTTATATAAACAACCGATAAAGTTCTAACGTGGTCTAAGTACACGCACATGATTGACGCTATTCAGCATGTCAGTTTTATACAATGTTGGTCTCCACAGTTAGCAATATGAAGAACAGCTGTAAGCAGAATAATTAAAAATAGTTGACTGTATCCCTATCATTTGCTAAAAGTACAAGAGTTTTTGCTTCAAGATTTATTATATATCATTGTCTTTACAACTGGCTAGTGCGATCAACAGAACACAATTAATGAGTTTATTTCCTATAGGGACTGATAAAAGACTGTTAGTCCTCCAATAGTTGCAACCCGAGAAAAATTTGGATTCATATAACATATAAATGCAAATCTATAAAAATGACATTTATATACTACTGAATAGAGTGAACTTTCGGCGGAGAATAAATTTTTGACAGAAAAACGGCGATCTTTTCCAAATTATCTTAAATTTAACTAATTCATAGATTTTCGTTACATCGTATAATACAGTCAAGGATAATTGTGGTTTCCAACAAATTATTTCTCTTGTACCTTACTTTTTATGTTGAAAAACAAATCACCATGATCTTATATTAATATTTTAACAATCGATAACTATTATTACCTAAATAATACATTTTCCTAAAATTTGACAAAAGCATCAAAGGCTTTAAAACAAATTTTATACAACGTGAAATTTAATATTTATCTTTAAAAATGCAGACAAGATATTCTATAAAATGTTAGTGTGGGTCATACCTCATACCCGATCATCCCTTTATAATACTTCAATGATCTTTTTTAAACATAGGAATTATAACACATAGGGTACCTAAACGGTATACCCAATTTGACTTGCCTAAGTTGAAAGATTGCAAATATATAATTTTTTTTTTATTTTGAACATCACTATGAAATTAAGTAACTCTATAGGGATGCAACTTGAAACAGAAGTAACTTACATTAAATTGGAATATTGTGGGTCCCTCTGTATGCCAACGAACTGTGTCGGTTCCTTGACCGGACACGCTATGGACCTAACTGTTATGATGTTACATTTACGATTAATTAAAATGAAGTTATTTTAGGGAGTAATTTAGTACCGGCGAGTGTTTTAAAATTCATATTCAATGAGTTTTCGTTGTATTAGTTTGTTATGTAAATACAACGTGATCAAGAATGACTGTTTGAGTTGGCAAGGCTGAATTTCATTTTTAAATGGTACAACTGGTAATTTGAATTTGCTATGTCAAATTCAAATTTCTGTTATTCTTTTCAAATTTATTTATTTAAAATGGTTTTCACGTTACAACACGATATTTTCGTTGGAATGGCGTACTTTCGAAGCGGGATTTATAACCCAATTACTGGTTGGCAGTACTCTCTCGAAGCGACATACCAGCAATTTCAGGAAATGTTTCCGGAGACTTTGGTCACTTTTGCTGTCTTTCAGCAGCATTGTATGCGAGTAGTTGAACGATATTTAAACACAGGGAGTGTAAGCAAACAAAAATCAACTGGTAGACCTTCTACTCTAAACGAGGAAGTTGTCGAGGATATCAGAACTCGAATGCAAAGAAGTCCACGCAAATCCTTAAGAAAGCTCTCCCTTCAAACAGGTTTGGTCCTTATGCCTCCTATTCAACCAATTTTCATTCTTACCCATAAGACTTCCACATTTTCATGTTGTTCTAATTCACGGTTTTACAGGTTTATCATATGGAAGTTGCTCCACTGTGCTTAAAAAGAAATTAAAGTAACACCCTTACAAAATTTTCATCGTCCAGTCATTAACGCCTCCTGATCACCCGCAGAGAGTTTTATTTTGCAATTGGTTCAATGACATATTAAATAATAATGATATCCTTGACAATACCTTCTTTTCCGACGAAGCCTGGTTTCATCTCAACGGCTATGTGAATAAACAAAATTACAGAATTTGGTCAGGTGAAAATCCTTATGCTATCAGAGAGACAAATTTGCACCCGGTTAAAGTTGGAGTTTGGTTGGCAGTCTCAAGGACGCAGGTGTATGGGCCGATATTTTTTAATTTTACCGTCAATTCGGAGAGATATATCCAACACTTTTTGAGGCCTTTTATAAACCAATTAACAGACGAAGAGCATCAAATTGGATATTTCCAACAAGACTCTGCAAGGGCACATACGGCTCGTGCTACTATGGGATATTTAAGAGAGAATTTCGGCGACAGAGTAATTAGTCAGGGCATATGGCCAAGTAGGTCACCAGATCTCACCCCATTAGATTTTGCGTTATTTGGGCTCTTGAAGGACAATGTCTTTAGGAATATATTGCATACTGAAGAGGAGCTGCAGGAGGCAATAGTTCAGGAAGTGGCAAACATTACCCCCAATATGCTGGTGAATATCTTCGAGAGCCTAAAAAGAAGAGTTACTTTATGTCTGGAACAAAATGGGGGGCATTTTGAACATTACCTTTAGCCGGTTTAATTAAATCATTGTTCTGTATTTCGAGTTTCATTTTTAAGCGTTAATTTTTATTCACATAACCTACAACTACAATCTTATCGCTGATTGTTCTTCTTCTTCTTTTATTTGGCCTTCGCTGCTATGTCGATCCAGCCACTTACATAACGCTGATTGTTTTGTCAAATAAATGAAACAAACTTCCTGGCGAGGGGGTCGCGCAGGGGAGGCGGAGTTCGTGACGTAGACTGGCGACCCAGGTCTGAGTTTTATTACCTGTGTTTAATCTAACTCTGGTTTCATCTATGCTCTGTATTACTCTGACAATTCGGCGTTTGGCTGGCGTTTTCGTTTGTAATTGACAACAGTTTTGAGTTTTTCAAAGTATTTTTTGCATCGCCGGTCACCGTGTGACGTAGATGACGTTGTGGTAGGTCAGGATCGCTTGAGGCAACCTATTTAAAGTTGATACGCCTTGTCTGGTTGTAGCATTGCAAACCCTTAGGCAAAAAAATCCTCCAGGTAGGATTGCCAACTCAAACAGTCATTGTTGATCACCCTGTAGATCAGTTTAATAATTTTAATGTGGCTAGACTGAACTTTCACGGTATAGTTCTTTATGTTCCAGTTTTTAATTCATCCAATCCCGACCCTAGAAAATTTGATTTTTTTTTTTATTTTAGTTGAAGATTCAGAAGTATTGGTTTTATTGACTACTTAATAGGGAATCCAGAACCGTATTTGGAACCTGGCAATGAGCCCCTGTGCGCCGCTTTAAATTACAAATACGAATTTGATTTGGTATAAGTGTGCAATGAATAATATGATGGATCGAAATGTCAACAAAGTGAGTTGTAAAATTTATTTAAAATAATTACAAAGTTTGCCAATGCAATATATGGCCAATCTTAGCCGTAAGATGACTAGTTATGTTATAATAAATTGTCTCTCCTCCAGCCATAACGGCACCCCAAGAGCCGTAAGAGCCATAATCAATTATCGAATGATTACAAGACGAAAATATCGCCAAGTCGAGCTCGGCCGAATTTATCTTTTTCTTTCCCATCACGTGAACGTTCTTTCTCTTACCGAAATATTCTAAACACCAGTCTGGATCATCACTGACCACAACAAACCCCACTTGTTCGTATTTATTCTCGAAAACCATCATCGCTTTCTCGTAGAAAGACACGTCTGCAGGTTCCCTGTTGTATACGTCCTTTAAATAGTTCGTGTAATCCGTCTTACGGATATGGACCCCTACGTAGACAGTATCGTACGGTAAATCGAGCGAACTGAGCTGCGTTTGACTTTCCTCGCTTAGGTCCTTATTCAATACGAACTCCTTCTTGAGGTCCTTCGCGTAGGCCAGGATCAGATTCCATTCTACAATGTACTTCGGAATGATAAGATTCGTAGTCCCGTCCCAATGGTCGTACCTGCTGACCCCGAAGTCAGTCTCATTCAACGGACAATGGGCGATATTTTCGAATTTTCCTGCGTACATCACACTGACCGCCTCGTGGAGACAATTGGGTATGTATGGTTCGTATCCGGTGCGTTTTGCTGCGGCCCAAACAGCTGCGTATTCCCACAGTTGGTTGCATAACCTTCCTCCCTGTTGCACGGTTACTACGTGCTTCGGACAAGGTGTCGTTCCTACGTAGTAATCCCTTTCCCTCTGTTGGTATTGACATAAAGACTTGTCAAATTCGGTGTAGGTTTCATTCGTATTTAGTACCTTCTGAAGAATAGAACCAATAGAACTAATGTCGGTTTTCAACTGCTTCGGTTGGCTTGACCTGTCATCATGGGTCTTTATCGTTACTAGACGCTCTTGTGGGTTAGGAACATCCCTTTGTCCTATTAAATAAATCACGATAACTATCACACTTAATAAAATTAATATCCTTAACTGGGATATGCTGCTACCTATCATTTCGTTCATTTACGAATATGACCACGTGTTCGGGACCGTGGCGATGATCGAATGATATACGTTTACTGGTGCTGGTGCATTTACTCAACTAATATTTACGTTCCAAATCCATCCTATTGAATGCGCTGTACGACTTTTTCTCATCTGATAAGGTAAACGCAATCGGTTTAGTAAAATTTGTTTAAGATTTAGTTTCCGATTGTGTCCACACAAGCATACTTGTATTATGCAGCTGTGGCTGTATTATTTGCTCTATATGAGTTCATTTGGCTTTTTACTTCAAACATTAGTAAATTATGTGGAAATTTCATGAATAAATTTATTTCATTATTTCTGTATACATAGTTAACTCCGCTTTTAATTAACCCGGATATAATTAAATACACCACCGGCTGTTTTCGACTAGATTGTTATCTCAAGATTCTTTAATAGAGAACTCAATACAAAAATCTTCGATTAAAATTGACTCGGTTAAAATGAATTTTTGGATATAATTGACAAATATTTCCAAAAAGTTCATTTTAACCAAGTTTCGCTATAGCCATTTTCGAGCAGGTAAAACCTTTAACCATACAAATTACGGTTAAACGATAATTTCACCTTTCCCAGAAAACCACAATAAGGTGCAAACATAATTGAATTATGTGAATTTTAAGAAGATCTGGTAATATTTTAACTTTTAACAAAGTAGATGTGTGTTAAGTCAACGCCGCCGCAAGTTTAGAAATTTTTGTAACAAATTTTATGTCTCAGACAAAAATCCAAACGAAAATGTCAGATTATTGCAATAAATAATGATACTCAATATAGATAGTTTGTAAAAATTTAAAAGACGAACATAAATAAACTTATGATTCGTCTATCCATACTATCTGGTTATTTTTTAACACCCCTCATATAAATGACTTCCGCTATAATTGACTATTTTGAACGGGCCCGTTGGGTCAATTTTATCCGAAGTTGATTTACATATATCCAGGCAAACTTTTCATTGCTAATATTCCACCCCTCCCCTAGAAGTATGAACTGAAATAGGTTTAGTATCTTCTTCTTCTTTTTCAGCCCGTATTCATCCACTCCTGGATGTAGGCCTCTTCCATATTTTTCCACAACTTTCTGTTTTGGGCTTTTTGTATCCAGTTCTTTCCTGCGATTTTCTGAATATCGTCTCGCCATCTTTTCTGGGGTCTTCCAACACTTCTTTTTGCTTCTCTTGGACGCCATACTACTAATCTGTTGGTCCATCTGTCATCCTTTTGTCGTGCTATATGGCCAGCCCATCGCCATTTCAACTGTGCTGTTCTTCGCACAACATCTGCCACTCTTGTTCTTCTTCTTATTTCGTCGTTTGGTACTCGATCTCTCAAACTAATGCCGAGCATGATCCTTTCCATTGCACGCTGTGTTACCTGGAGGGTGTTTATAGATCTTCGGGTTAAGGACATTGTTTCCAAACCATATGTAAGAGCCGGAAGTATACATGAATCATAGACTTTTCGTTTGAGATTTATTTCTTGCTCTACTTGCCTGGGGTTTATTTTTGAAATTCGACGTTTGCATGTTTACTCAATTTGGAAGGTTTTGGCATTAAAACGCCGCGCTTGCCCTGCGTGTTGGCGAGTGTCTTGAGCACTACATTTCCTCAGTACTCGATGGAACAATTATACCGCTGTGACTCGGTCGTCAGAGCCTCGTCTGTAGGAAGCAGGGTGCACCGCGTGCAGGTGAGGTTGACATTTGGATAGGAGAGGCTGTTTGAGACGCATCACTACCCCATTATATCACAGACCCATTCGTGATATCTACACCCAGGTTTACAACAGGTTTAGTATAGGTTGCCATATTATGACAAAATATGTAGTTACTTCTGGGACTTGTCAGGCGAATCCCCTACTATTGTGTTTATTAATTTTGTTATATAACCCACAACATAAAATATTTAGATATGTTTTATTTTTTTATATATAAGACGGTAAGGCCTACTGATGTGGTTTTAGATAAACAGGTTTAGGTAGCAATTAAAGCAAACAAAGAAAGTGTCGAACGCTTTATTTTTCTGGTTGTTTACGACTATATATAGATAAAAGACATACCCTAATAAAATTAGCGTTATCGCTGATTAATAAATTGTACGAAAACAATGGATATTATATTTATTGGCTTAATTCAGAGCAGGATAGTAATTTTTTTTAAACGACGTAACAGAACGATAAAAAAGGGAAATCTATAAAACTTGATACACCACAAATCCAACTTACTTATACTTTTTATACATTTTATATACTTTTTAAATACTTATTTTACTTTATACATATTATAAAGTTCTCCAGTTCTTCATTACTTTACCTATTCTGTAGGTGAAGTGTTTAGTTATATTGTAATAGATAGTATCCCCTCCGGCCATAATAGCGCCCCAAGCGCCATAAGTACCATAGTCGAATATCGTATGATTGCAGGAAGACAATATTGCCAAATCGACTTCGGCAGAGTTTCGTCGTCCTTTTCCTATCACGAAAACGTTTGTTCTATTACCGAAGTGTTCGTAGCACCAATCGGGATCGTCGCTAACCATGACGAATAGCACTTCTCGGTACTTCTCTTCGAATATCTTCATGGCATTTTCGTAAAAGTTCAAATCGGCAGGTTCCGTGTCATACCTTCGCTTTAAAAAGTCCGTATAATCGGTTTTGCGAATGTGAACCCCTACGTGAGTGGTATTAAAAGGAGGTCTCACCAGCCTTAACTGCCTTTGGCTTTCATCCAGCAGACTTTGATTTATCACAAACTCCTTTGGGATATCTTCGAGGTACGATAGAATTGTCTCAGGTTCCGTCGTGTAAATCGGTAGTATGAGATTAGTCATTCCGTTCCATCTTTCTAATGAAGCAGTAACGAAGGTGGTTGTACTCAGAGGGCAGTTTCCGATCTTGTCGAAAGTCGGTATGGAAAGATTCACGAACATCCTCTTCACGTTATTCAGGAGACAAGTAGGGATGTATGGCTTGTAGCCAGTACTTTTGGCCGCAGCCCAAACTGCCGCGTACTCCCAGATTTGATTGCACAGCCTCCCGCCTTGTCGCACAGTCACCACATGTTCTGGACAATCTATTGGCGCTTTATCGTATAATTTGTTCCTCTGAGTATACTCGCACAGGGACGTATCGTAATATGAAAAAGTACTAGGAACCTCTTCGATCACAGTAAAGGAAGGAGAAGGAGAAGGCCTGGAGGAGAACACGTAAAAGAACACCATGACAAACGACGAAACCATAAGCAGTATCAGCCATTTTTGCAAAGGCAAATTACTCTCTAACATTTTACATTTACCTCTCACTCTCCCGCGATTTCTACATCTGGCAACTTTTTGTTTTGTCGCGTTGCAGACTAAAAATCGTACTAATTTAATCCTGTCACAATCATCCGAAAATAAAACGTGATAGGATCAATAAATTAATACGTTAAGCGCCAGTTTTTATCATAAGAGATAACTATGAAAGTGAAGTTAAACCTTGAAAAGGTAAGGTAGGCATCACAGACCATTAATATAACTAGACCCGGTGTTCCCATTTAAAACTGATGTTTGTTTACATGCCAACATAGCCGATAGGCGCGGTGTAAAGGGGGAAGGAAATATGGCCGCCGTTGACGAATTTTGACAGCGTACAAAATAGCTATCCATAGGCGTATCAGTAATAAGGGGCAAAAAGGAAACAAAATTAAGAAAACAATTTATTTATTTATTTAGATCTACGGGCAATAAAGCCCTTTACATGCTAGGTAACAAAGGTGCGAAATAAGAGACGAATGAAGTATAGAAGGACATAGATTATCAAAATCATCATGACAGTAATAATGCATACAATAAGTATAGTCCAAGACCCATCTTTCAGAAATTTGCTTTAGATTGACGTAAGAGGAAACCGCAATATTTTTACATGAGTACCTCGGGAATAATATCTAGAATAACGATTGACTTATCCTCCAAAGCGCAGAGGTCGGGAACATTGTTTAAAATGCAACAATTTGAAAAAAAACTTAAAAAACGCGTTTTCCCCGACTTGTTTTGCTTCTAACTTTTTAAGTATTGAATTTAGAAGAAAGCTGAAGAGAGAAAAAAGTTGCAGAACCGATTTTTAAATAAAATGGCATAGGTTAGAAATTCAAAAATTTGTAACGCGCTTAACGCGGTTACTTGGGAGATTTGGCGATGGGACGAATTACGGGAGTTCGGTAAAGGATTTTAAGAGTCGGTTTTACGGTTTTGCTCGGGCGCCAGAGATTTAAGGGTTTTCTCCCTCGGGAATATGCCTGGGTAATTTACGAACTCAGGAGATTACCAGGGTTGTCTGTAGAAATGAAACACACTCCAATTTAGAAAATCCCTAAGATTTTATTCCCAAACGACAGTGAAAAAAAAATTCGTACGACTAACACCCGCTGGCGCTAGGTCGACGAACGGAGATCGGCAAAAACTTATTTACAATTATTTATGTATTTCGGAAAGGAAACACACAAATGCGAAAATATATAATTATCACAGTTGGAGAGAAATAAAATTTTACTCTAAATGAAATCGGAAAGGTTCGAAACTATTTAACTAAGCGAAAACGAGGAAACGGAAAGTAAAATACTTTTGCAAACGGTTGAGATCTGAAAAATGAAAAACCCTCTTAATACGGAAAACACGAAAACGGAAAATTATCCTAACAATTTTACGATAAAAGAGAAATGGCTAGATACGGAGACGATAGGAAAACGTGCAGTGTCTAATATTCGGTAATACGGCTTTTTTACATTAGGAGAGAGCGAGAGAGTGAGCGGAAGATCGTGGTGAATTAATTTTTCCTTAACACGACAAGGGAAAAATTAACTCATAGCGGTTCGGTCGGACATTTTCACGGTACTACAGATCACTCACATATATCGGTCGGTAACGGACAATTACGTAACATATAACAGAGAGTTCGGGCGGTTTAATCTAACGGCGGGACGATCACAGTTACATATAACAAAGAATTCGGCGGCATTAAATTTAACGGCGGTGACGATCACAGTTTACGGAAAGTTACGCAACAGATAACAAATATAACGGCGGTACGTTCACAGTTACATATAACAAAGAATTCGACGGTCTAAAATCTAACGGTCGGTGACAAGCACAGTTTTTGGACTATTACGTAACAGATAACAGATAGTTGCATATAGCGGCGGTCGGCGGTACGCTCACAATCAGACAATTACAAATATCGGTCGGTCGGACGGAAACAGACAACAACCGATAAATACGAATAACGTAAATAAGTAGTGGTTCTCGCCTTGGATTAACTCGGGAAGAGGACGCCGTAGGGGGGCGGTTGGCTTATATAAATTTAGTCTGGATGATTAAGCGATGGTAGATTGAAGAGTGCCTTATCGGCTGCCATCTATCTGAGATGGGTTTGCTTTCGCGATTGACTGTACGGTGGGTGGTCTACCCTCAACTTTCGAAAATCGGCTTCGTTACAAATTTATTAGCGGTTTTGCCAAATAGTAATGAACAAAAAAAATCGGCCCCAAAAAGTGGTTTTTTAATTTATTATTTTAGGCACTTTAAAATGTGGTTAGGACTTCCATATCACAGGAAGTATATCTCGAAGTTATAATAAAAGGATCCTGTAAAATTCGTTTCGATCGGTTTATTAGATTTTGCACAATAATTCTGCAATCCAGAAAAATCAAAAAATATTTCGAAATTTTCGAATTTTCAAAATTGTTTAATTTTTTTTCCACTATAAGATTTGAATAAAACTGGCTGGGCATATATAAGAGGGAACAAGCTTTCATGTGCTCTTGTCAGATTTAAAAAATATTGATTAGAACGGTCACAGTCATTGTAATTGGTGTCGTTTTTTTGCAAGTTGTTTAGTGTTTAATAAAATGGTTAATAATAGTTAATAAAATTACTATTTTTTTTCTCATATCTTAAGAAATAATTATTTCTCACAGTAACCAGTATAATATTTTTGGTGAAATTTACATTAAAAAGATTGAAATTTAAATTCAAAAAAATGACGCTTCGAATTTTGACAAATTTATAAATTCGACTTTTGTATTAAACACAGTCACAGGGTACAAATTAATTACCTTGTAGTACTTTTAGGTTCAAAAACTTGATGCATTGGTAATGGAACAGCATCTCTCTTTAAATATCTATCATTGTCGGTTGCACCTATTTTAGACACAAAATCATCTTTATTGAAATGTTTTGAGCAAGTATAGGACGATTTTGTTGTTATCATTTTCGCCAAGTCCCAACACAGAAATCCAAATAATTCTTTTAATTGGATCTGCTGGAAACATAAAATAATAACACTGATAGAACGCCACTGAGATGATACATAACCTCAATAAATTTCATTAATAAATTTCTTTATTTACCTATGAGAATACGATCCCGAGGCTTTCCCTGCATCACTATAAACCTTGCATATCTTGCATCTATTAACCATTGTTAAATATTTTCTATTTTTATCAAAATACACACACACACACACACACACACACACACACACACACACACACACACACACACACACACACACACACACACACACACACACACACACACAAACAGCGTACACAATGAATTCTATAACGTGAAAGACTAGGATGCGATGTTGCCACTCATAGCAAAAGTCTATATTATTTTAGATTTACGTACAACTGACCAACCGCAGGCGAAGTGGCTGGATGTATACGCAAATCGTAAGCGAGAATTCGTCATCTGAATTCATGCAACAGCGCAAAAAAACGCTTAAAATGTGCTAAGATCTTGGCAATACATTATGTTGTAAACAAACGGGTCTAGTTATATTAATGGTCTGTGGTAGACCTCCTAGATTTTTTAAAACCATTACAACCTGTGAAAATTTTTATGAACTCAATGGGTAGTGCTAACCTACTGAAATTATATAGGTGTAAAAGTAACACATAGCTCACGTGGCATTGTTTGTTTATTTTGAGGTTTGGCTGCGAAAAATATTTTTTCGCATATGGCTTAAAGTCTATTAAAATAGACGGAAAGAGATCTGTATGAAATGTGGAGATAATTTTAGTATCCATATAATAAAGTGCCACATGTCAAAACAGTTAAATTATTTAATAAGAAATTCGTGAATATCATCAAAAAACGCGATTTTTTTCAATGTTTAATAATTATTGCAAAAAAGTTTGTCAGACTATGGAAATCATTTAAAATGGGGCCTTTAGGCTATCATTACTCATAAAAAAGTTCATGATTATTCGATTATTATTATATAATGTATTATATTTTTTTTATCCTAGCCAGCATATTTCTGAAAATAAGTTCTACGGCATTAAGCCAAATTGGAAATGTGAAAATGATATTTCTTTATCAGAAATACGTAAAAATAGACCTAAATATTACAGTCAAAGTGTTGTATAGACTAATAAGTTATTGCAATAGAAAATTCGAAACTTCTTAAATATTCATTGATATTAGTTGAAATGTCGATGAAGTCGAGAGTTTTAAAGTTGTTGAACGGTGCGGAAAAATGGAGTCGATCAGTTGAGTAGTTAATGGACATTGAAATAGTTAATATTTATTGTGCTTAAATAAATACGTTTAAGTCAAAACAATATTTTGTTTATTACTACCTGAGATATGATTTTATTTGTTTGAGCGGTCTACTTATAAAATTTTGGGTTAAACAATTTTCGATTTTTTTGAATTGCACGGTACTCACTGGCAAGCTTTGATGTTTCTGTAAAAACTTATGTAATTTCACACTTAATGTTGTTAATAGAGAGTAAAATTAAAGCAGGTTGTTACAATTAGTGTATTTGAATCAGTAATATAAAATTTAATTATATTTGAGTTTTAATTCACTGGAATTATACACATTATAAACAGTAACAATGTTATCTGACACCAATGTCTTTACAGAAGTGTAAATTATAACTGTAATACCTATAAGAGTAATAACAAAAGCTACCTTATAAGAGTTCACTTAAGTTTGTAATGTACCAGGAATAGAATTGCACACAGAATAAAATTACACGTCTGCAATTTTTCCAGAAAGATAACACGATAACTAAATTAATAATGTAAGAAAGAGCGAAATTCAATTTATTGTCACTTTCTCTAAGATACCTCAAGACTTATGAACGTATCTGTAGATGTACGTATTTTCATACTTCACTGAACATTAAAACGTTGTTTCTTTTGAAACGCTCCACGAGGTACACGTTTTGTCTTAATAAAATACCAGTCAAGACATTAATTATTTACGGTACGCAATGCATACTTCCAATTCCTCGCGAAGTGCTGCTGTATCGGTAAAGCAAAGGGAGAGACAAAGTTATTTTATATCGAAAGACATTGTATTACGAGCAACGCCGTTGGGGTAAATTACGATTAAACGGGCCCCCAGGCGTTCGATGATATTACGTAATGATATTGTTGCAATCATATCCCTGCTCTCTGCAGACTATTCAATGAACTGAATGGGATCGCGTAATAATTTAGTTCATTTGAAATTAGGCGATGGGGGGCGTCGATGTTTACAACGATAGTTCCCGTGGGACGGACCAGGAAATTAAAAGTACTATTAGACGTCATCGTTGGTTTTGTTTGAATAAATTCTGTTTTGGTTTCTGGGCGTTCTACCTTCACGCAGTACCCACGTGAGCGAAATACCTAATTGTTTCTTTGTAATTGACATTAAAATTGTTATCTTAATCCCTCTTAGAGATTAGATTTCAGTATATTGTTATAAAATGACCCGACTTCTACACCTAATTAGAGGCCAGTATCCTCTCAGCCATACGAACTGATTGTGCCATACAATCAGCCTAACGATGCCATCATTGTTGGCAGCAACTACCACAGTTTACTTGCGGGGAATTCTAATCAAGAATAACGTACGACAATGAAAGGTTACCGCCATTGCCGCGTAATTACATCCGCATCAGATTTGTATCTGAAAAATTTTCCGATACTTCCTAATAAAAATGATTTCTCTTTATGACCGCGGATGTACGAGTTGATTTACACTGCAGGATTTTATCGGTCGGGCTTGAAATGCACCAGCTGGATTATAGACACCCCGTCGCGTTAGGGATCGTACCTGTCGGTCGTTCACAGGTAGTGGACAGGTAGTCAGCACTACCAAACAATATAAAATTAATTATAATTCAATATTATGTTCCAACGAATTTTGATTAACGCGAATATATTTTTATTAAGATTTTTGTTTCTTCCCCTACAAATCGATACCAAACATTATTAATTTCCAAGAAAATCATATTGTTTTATGGTTTGTGGGTTTATTCGGTGAAAATAATTATTATATTAGGAGTATATTTCTCAACATATACGAAATTATAAATGCGTATCTACTCACTGATATAAAGACGAAATTGTTACATATTTGAGAAAGAGAAATCTTGACGTGTAATCTTTATCTTCATGAAAATGGAACTTGTTATACCTCCTTAATGTTGTTCTATGTCTATCAGTCTTTGATAAAGCTCTCTCTATGATATATCTAAACTGTGGTTTGATCCTTGAAACAAGATTGTGATTGGTCGGCCTTTATGATTGTATTAAATATTAGCAAAATATTATGGTCAACTATATAAAAGGTTTGTTTTAACCGATAGTTACGTGCCTTGGTACGGTTATTGGTGCCTGGTTCTGTTTCTCAAATATGTAACAATTTCGTCTTTATATTTTAGTGAGTAGATACACATTTAAAACCATAAAACAATTTGATTTTGTTGGAAATATTTTGAGTTTGTTATAGATTTATAGAAGAAGAAACAACGATCTTAATAAAAATATATTCGCGTTAATCAAAATTCGCTGGGACACAATATTGAATTATAATCAATTTTATATTGTTTAGAGACACATTTAAAACCATAAAACAATTTGATTTTGTTGGAAATATTTTGAGTTTGGTCGCGATCTATAGAGGAAGACGATTTAACGATCTTAATAAAAATATATTCGCGTTAATCAAAATTCGCTGGAACATAATATTGAATTATAATTAATTTTATAGTGTGTGGTAGTGCGGACTACGTGACCAGTACCTGCGAACGGCCGATAGGTACGATCCCTAACGCCACGGGGTGTCTATAATCCCGCTGGTGCATTTCTAGCACAACCGATTTTATCTTCAGATAGCGAATCGTTGTGTTTTTATTGTGAATCGAACAAAAAAAAATCCATTGGATTATTATAGCAGGTTAAAAGGGAAATCCGCTTACCATTTTCTGACTGTTACCTAACTCATCGTATATTTGATGGTAACATGTTTACTCTATAGGTAACTCTAATTAAGCCCATAGAAGTCACGAAAGCAGTTTGTACTGCTCATATTAACGGGAAAACATCCGTACAAAATATCTGTAGTACATTAAACAAAAACAATTATTGAAATATAAATTGTTAATGGGAATTCATGTTTAATAAGGTAAAATTTCAATTGAGCAAAATTTTCAATACTGCGGAATATACCTCCTAAATAGTGAGTGATATTTCTGTTTTTAAAATTTTTTACAGATAGTAAAATTGGTCCATGAATTTATATGTTCTCTTCTCTGGTTTACAATTATCTGCAATTAATTAAGATGCAGCACATTACTACGTTTCTGTACTGGCCCCAGGGAATTCATGAGAGAGTTAAGACAACGGAGACAGACAGTTAAGACACAGGGGACAGGCAGTTAAGACAGTTAAAACACAGGAAGGACATAGGATAGGAGTTGGGATTAAATTAATGATAGATATTTTTGACGTAATATACTAATATGGTCATGTCATTCGCCATTAGCCATAAATATACGGTATTGATTAAATTAGGTTATATAAATTATATTTTCATGGGAAACTATTTAGGGTAGATGCAGTGTTGTGAGGTCGATAATTTACCAGTGATAATTATTGATAGTTAGCGCTAATGATCCGTTAAGGGGAAGTTAAAACTAGCAATTTACAAAGAAATATGTTTATCCAGTTTGTTACAGTGGGAAATATGACACGAAGAAAATTGATAATCTTGCCAACAACGTTTATAAATAAATAATGTAAAATATATTATGTTATGTTTATAATATATATTTTAAATGCATATTATATATGTATTATTAATATGTATATATAATGTAGCATAAAAAAATTAAAACGAAACAGACAATACAAACACAAAAAGACAATATGTATGTCATATCATAAATTGCATAATAACAATCAATCTATCTGATATTTGTGCATAATTATGATGAATTAAAATTTACCTCTTAAAACGCAATACTAGAAATTATTACATACTAACATATTAAATTAAATTAAATTAAAGTAAGGCATTAAATAGAAATGTGATTTTAAAATTATTTAAAATCATCATAAAAGTAAAATAGTTCTGAAAATGTTGCATTTTCCGTTACACTATAAGCGGGAATTTGCTCAAATATTTTATCCCTAAAAAAAAACTCGGAATCTTGAAGTCTCTACCTTTTTAACACCAAATTTGATTTGTTGCATAATATAAAACTGAGGAAAATTGTATATTTGTTTGTAATGGTGATGCACGTGCATGCAATATATTTTTATTTGTTTGCGCGTTCATACTTCACTCCAAACTCAAAAAACGATATGAAAATCCTTTTAACACAAACCACTGTAATAATGCATTAACTCAAATTAATTAATCAAAAATAGTTTCTTGATAAAAGTTTCTCCTTTATTCTTGACCAATTCTAAAAGCACTGGCCTCATACCCACAAATATAGATATCTATCAAAGATTTCGAAGTTCCTTCTTTTTAATTAATTTACGATTTTCCTCCGGTATACAGAGTCAGATTTGTATATTATGATTTTTCCAAGAATATCAAAGATTTTCGCAACAGCCTAAAAAGTAGTATTTGACAATCGAATTTACTATTCAATATTTTATGTAACACGTAATTTAATATTCACATTTTTCGAAAATTTCAAATTAATGTCGCTCTTAATTTTAAAACATACTGGTCATAATAGTTTCTTTTCATTCTATCACTATTGATTACGGTTAATAGCGGTTGATGCCGCGGAAGAATTCCCATCTATGCTCTTTGGTCACATAGTAATTGCCGGAGATCGCCTATTATTTGACGAATCCGTTCGATTTGTAAATGTTGATGCTGCAAGGAATCAGAAAAGTCTTAAATAGTTTGGAGTATTTTGTAATTATTTGTAATGTACAGAATTGTTGTTTGATCTTCGTTTTATTTTGTTTCAGGTAAGTACGAGGATTGTAGAGATGCACGGTCACGTATGTATATAGTAATATTTTAATCACAGATGACTGATATATCTAGACCATTTATTAACAAACTAATATAGTGCGAAAATAATAGCAATTTTAAAGTGTTTTTCTACATTGCTGCATGCAGCCAGTTGGCGAAATCTGTCTTACGATTTGCGTGTGCTTTTCTGTTGCCAACATGGATTCGTATGCTTTCAACGTGACATTTGTTTCTTTACATTGTACTTCGTGAAGTATTTTAGATGCAATTTAACAAAGACTCAATGGCCAGTAGATACATAATGTGCCAAGTGCATAGGAATGAAAAAGTTGAGTATGTGGCAACAAAATAGGATAAGATGCACAGGATAGGAAAATTTGTTTTTACAGTCACTCAGATTACAAAGGGAAACATCCACGTACTGAGCGCATTCAAAAAGGATTTTTGCCCTGGGTACACCTACTAATCATAATATTATGATGTATAGATATGTATCATGATGTATATTGCAAAGATATATATATCGATTGGATGCCACCGCAATCTTGCACACATATATGTGTGCAGAAGACTATGATAGAAGAGCAGAAGAATATGCAGACTAGCACGTCTGCGTCCACAATTAGCGTTGAGTGACTACAGTCGTAAAAAGATTAAGAGCACAAATGGCGCAGGAGAGCTTTCGGTCTCTCATGTTTTTTTGGCTTTCCAACTGAATTTAGAAGAATATCTACACACGCCGTTTCCCAGAATGGAGATTATCTTATTTTATCTTTTTAAGGATTTTTGTGTGTTGTTTGTTTTGATTTCTAACGATGCTTAGGAATTTCAGAAAATGTGTAATCGATTTAGCCGCGTTAGTTGAAATTTCGGATTAAATATCAATAGAAATGAGACTAAATTTATGAGAATCAGTAGAAAGGAACCTCCATATAACAACACCTCAATCACAATCCAAAGTCGACAACTTGAAAGAGTAACGCAATATAGATACTTAGTTAATACTCCCGGTAATTTTGAAGGGTAAAATTGAGGAAAGGGGAGAAATTGGACGAAAACAAATGTCTTGGGCCCGAAATATTAGACAATGGACTGGAATTAAATCAGTTGAAGAGCTTATCCACACTGTCAGAGACAGAGTCAAATTTGGTTATATGGTCGTCAACATCCACTAATATGGATAGACAGTCAAAGAAAAAGATGAATTTTTTATTACTTTTAAGAACGGCTAAATGTCCTAAATAAAAAACAAATTGGCATTTCTTCTATAATATTCGGCATTCTGCCATGAAACAAGATTCTAAACAAATTTCGTTGATAGTTATTTTCTCTTTCTAAAAACAGATATACAGAGTGACCATGAAATACTGTTTAAGTTGGCAATCCTACCTGGAGGATTTTTTTGCCTAAGGGTTTGCAACGCTACACCGGATATCTCTGCACTCTGCATGACAGCGCCAGCTAAATAAACACAAATATTTTAGGTAATATGAATTTATATACGATTAAAAGACCACACCAGAAAAGACTTCAATATTTAATGGTACTGCTCGAATTGAGCACCACTATGTTCTAAACATAAATTCACTCTCCGTTTTAGGCTCTCGAAGACATTAATTAACATCCGAGGAGAAATATTTACAACTTCCTCGATAATGACGCCTTCCAGTTCTTCACCTGTATGTAGAACATTACTGACACCTTGCTCTTAAGGTGCCCAAAGAAACAAAAGTCTAGAGGTGTCAGGTCTGGTGACCTACTTGGACAGATTCCCGTACTTAAGACTCGATGGCCAAAAACTTCTCGGAAATATTGCATTGTGACACGAGCCGTTTGAGCTCGAGTCGAATCTTGTTGAAAGTAGCCATTTTCGCGCTCCTCTACGGTGAATTGGGCAAGGAATGGCTGGAGAATGTGCTGAATGTATCTTTCAGAATTAACTGTGAAGTTAAAAAACACAGGACCAATTATTCTCTGCCGCGATACAGTCAGCCAAACACCAACTTTAGTAGGATGTAAAGTTTTTGTTCTAACAGCATGTGGATTTTCACCAGACCAAATTCTGTAATTTTGAGAATTAACATAGCCATTAAGATGGAACCAGGCTTCATCGGAAAAAAAGGTTTTATCCAAGATGTCATCATTATTCATTTTATGATTGGACCAGTTACAGAACAGGACTCGTTGTGGACGGTCAGGAGGATTTAGGGATTGGACCATCGAAAATTTGTACGGGTGGTATTTCAATTTGCTCTTCAACACAGTGGAAGAACTTCCATATGGTAAACCTGTAAAGTCACGAAACGGAATACGGGAAATTAGGAATAAGTGGAAATTGGTGAACTTTAGATAAGGATTAAACCTGTTTGGAGGGAAAGCTTCCTAACCGATTTGCGAGGAATTTGTTGCAGTCGGGCCCTGACGTCTTGCACTATATTTTCAGTGAGTACAGAGGGTCTACCAGATGGCTTTCTTTTCTTCACAATGCCTGTATTCAAATATCGTTGAACTACGCGCATGCAGTGTTGTTTAAAAACGTCGATAGTGAACACAACTTCAGGAAATTTCTTCAAATTGGTGCAAAGTGGATCACGTCTGCAAAAATTGCAGACGTGATACAAGATTTCTACAAACAACTCTATAGTTCATCATACCAAGAACACACATACACAAAAGTAAACATTCAAAACGTAGGATCAGAGGAGATTCCCGAAATAGATATGGATGAATTATGGAATGCACTCAGACAAATGAAAAACGGAAAAAGCCCTGGAGAAGATCAGATTACTAGCGACATGATTAAAATGGGGGGAGAAGAACTAATCCAGAGTGTCAGAACACTATTAAATAAGTGTTTGATAGAGGGAAGAATACCAGAGTCATGGCAAAATGCTGAGGTAATTCTTTTATTTAAAAAAAGAGATAGAAACAATCTAGAAAATTATCGACCAATAAGCTTACTATCTCACCTGTATAAAATACTTACAAAAATAGTAACAAACAGGTTATCACACAAACTGGATTCATATCAACCCTGTGAACAGGCGGGAATCCGTAAAGGATACAGTACGATTGACCACCTGCAAACTATACGCACACTAATCGAGAAAGCGACAGAATACAACATTCCCCTACATTTGGCTTTCATCGATTTCCATAAAGCATTTGACTCGGTAGAAACGTGGGCAATTTTAAAGGCACTAGACAATGCCAGAGTTGACTCTAGGTATTAAACCCTCATAAAAAATATTTACGAAAATGCAACTATGACAGTGAAAATGGAAGAGGACATGAAGACCGACAAAATCCCAATACATAGAGGAATACGGCAAGGTGACACAATCTCCCCAAAACTGTTCACGCTGGCCTTGGAGTATGTTTTCAAAAGTCTAAACTGGTGTTGTAAGGGAATTAATATAGATGGAATAGGACTGAGCCACTTACGATTCGCAGACGACATCATTCTGATTAGTAATACTACTGAAGAACTGGAGGTGATGTTAAAAGAACTCCATCAAGCGTCCCTACAAGTAGGATTAACAATGAACCTGAGCAAAACTAAAATAATGAGCCCTTTATCGACAGAAATAAACATAGAAAATCATACCCTAGAAAATGTAACTGAATACACATACCTCGGGCATAAAATACAATTAGGTAAAGAGAATCAAACGGCCGAAATCTCTAGAAGAAAGGCACTTTGCTGGGCAGCTTTTGGTAAACTCAGGTTTGTTCTCGGATCGGGTGATATACCGATAAATCTCAAACGAAAAGTCTATGATTCATGTATACTTCCGGTTCTTACATATGGTTTGGAAACAATGTCCTTAACCCGAAGATCTATAAACACCCTCCAGGTAACAAAGCGTGCAATGGAAAGGATCATGCTCGGCATTAGTTTGAGAGATCGAGTACCAAACGACGAAATACGGAAAAGAACAAGAGTGGCAGATGTTGTGCGAAGAACAGCACAGTTGAAATGGCGATGGGCTGGCCATATAGCACGACAAAAGGATGACAGATGGACCAACAGATCAGTAGTATGGCGTCCAAGAGAAGCAAAAGAAGTGTTGGAAGACCCCAGAAAAGATGGCGAGACGATATTCAGAAAATCGCAGGAAAGAACTGGATACAAAAAGCCCAAAACAGAAAGCTGTGGAAAAATATGGAAGAGGCCTACATCCAGGAGTGAATGAATACGGGCTAAATATAAGAAGAAGGATTCCAAGGAGTATTGCCATCCAGATATGGCATCATGGACTGCACTCCGAAAATATGTCATGCTAATAAAAATATCCTGTTCTAATGTAAATAGTACCATTTTAATATTTTTACAATAAAAATTTGAATAGCCGCTCAAGTGTCAATGCTGTCACTGTTAAAAGTCAAAGTAGTTATCAAACAACCGGAAGTGGTTCTAGCTCTACCATTTTAATGTAAAATTTAGAATTGCCAACTCAAACAGTATTTCTTGATTACCTTGTAGTTTATTCCTGTTTAATTGAAAAAAATTCAGCTAAAACACCCCATATACGAGTAATTTATTAATATTTAGGGTCAATCGGTGTTATGTGGAATAGGGTTGAATACCAAAACAAGAATGTTTAGATCGAATTTTTTTTGACAATTATACCTATTACTGTGTACTCTCTAGGGCACAATATGCATAACACAAAATTGCTATATTATACCCTGATTTTACTATGGCACTTGACAAAGTTCATCATCAATTGTTACTGATACATTTGGGTGATCGACCGAAGGTTGTCCAGCTTCTCTAAGTTGGCCATGGTAATTTAACCAAAGGAAAACACCAAGTTTTGACCAATTGCTTTAGTAAAGATGAGCGACCGGTTTCGGCTTCATAGAAGCCATCCCCAGGCTCGCAAACAAGTTGTTTTTGTTTTTAGGGCTCCTGTTGTTCGAAATGTGCGGCGTGACACATACAAAACAAATACGTTGACATACGTTGGGAAGTAGCTACTTCCCAACCTCTCGAGAATGAGGAAGCTCACGCCTTTAGGACTAGATCTATGTCCTAAAAGAACTTTATGTAGTTAATCTTATTCGATGTGTGTTAATTTCTAATTTTTATTTATTTTAACTGTGTATATTAACGTATTTGTTTTGTATATGTAACGCCCCACATTTCGAACAAAAGGAGCCCTAAAAACAAAAGCAACTTGTTTGCAAGCCTGAGGATGGCTTCTATGAAGCCGAAACCGGTCGCTCATCTTTAATAAAGCAGTTGGTTAAGATCTTCGTTTTATTTTGTTTCAGGTAAGTACGAGGATTGTAGAGATGCACGGTCACGTATGTATATAGTAATATTTTAATCACAGATGACTGATATATCTAGACCATTTATTAACAAACTAATATAGTGCGAAAATAATAGCAATTTTAAAGTGTTTTTCTACATTGCTGCATGCAGCCAGTTGGCGAAATCTGTCTTACGATTTGCGTGTGCTTTTCTGTTGCCAACATGGATTCGTATGCTTTCAACGTGACATTTGTTTCTTTACATTGTACTTCGTGAAGTATTTTAGATGCAATTTAACAAAGACTCAATGGCCAGTAGATACATAATGTGCCAAGTGCATAGGAATGAAAAAGTTGAGTATGTGGCAACAAAATAGGATAAGATGCACAGGATAGGAAAATTTGTTTTTACAGTCACTCAGCCGCTCAAGTGTCAATGCTGTCACTGTTAAAAGTCAAAGTAGTTATCAAACAACCGGAAGTGGTTCTAGCTCTACCATTTTAATGTAAAATTTAGAATTGCCAACTCAAACAGTATTTCTTGATTACCTTGTAGTTTATTCCTGTTTAATTGAAAAAAATTCAGCTAAAACACCCCATATACGAGTAATTTATTAATATTTAGGGTCAATCGGTGTTATGTGGAATAGGGTTGAATACCAAAACAAGAATGTTTAGATCGAATTTTTTTTGACAATTATACCTATTACTGTGTACTCTCTAGGGCACAATATGCATAACACAAAATTGCTATATTATACCCTGATTTTACTATGGCACTTGACAAAGTTCATCATCAATTGTTACTGATACATTTGGGTGATCGACCGAAGGTTGTCCAGCTTCTCTAAGTTGGCCATGGTAATTTAACCAAAGGAAAACACCAAGTTTTGACCAATTGCTTTAGTAAAGATGAGCGACCGGTTTCGGCTTCATAGAAGCCATCCCCAGGCTCGCAAACAAGTTGTTTTTGTTTTTAGGGCTCCTGTTGTTCGAAATGTGCGGCGTGACACATACAAAACAAATACGTTGACATACGTTGGGAAGTAGCTACTTCCCAACCTCTCGAGAATGAGGAAGCTCACGCCTTTAGGACTAGATCTATGTCCTAAAAGAACTTTATGTAGTTAATCTTATTCGATGTGTGTTAATTTCTAATTTTTATTTATTTTAACTGTGTATATTAACGTATTTGTTTTGTATATGTAACGCCCCACATTTCGAACAAAAGGAGCCCTAAAAACAAAAGCAACTTGTTTGCAAGCCTGAGGATGGCTTCTATGAAGCCGAAACCGGTCGCTCATCTTTAATAAAGCAGTTGGTTAAGACTTGATGTTTTACTTTGGTTACATTTGGGTGATTTTGGATTCTCCAAACACTTTATAAAGATTTCTCTTGCCGACAATAATCAAATGCCAAAAATTGTAAATTATCCCACAAAGAACTAACTTATGTTGAATTTTGGATATCATGTTCACGAACAGTAACCTCCCTAGGGTGTTTCGTAATTATGGAATGAGTTATCTATCCGCTTGTAGTTTCATATGAATAGGAATTAATTAATGTTATATTTAAAATGTCGATACAAATATTATTTTGTATGTTGTTTTTAATTGGAATACGATTTTATTAATTAAGTTAGGTCAAATATGGTATAATATGTATTTTGCATTTCTGCTCTGGTCTTTACAAAGTGATAAAATGGTGCGATAAGATCCAATAAATTAAGGAAAGAAACTTCCATTTACATTAAAGTGTAAATTGCATTGAAATTCGTGCTATAATATGTAGTTTAGCTTACTTAACACGTTTCATAAACTTTTTGGTATATCATGTAAAATGTTTATGTTTAAATTTTTGTAAACTTAAACGTGGTAATAAATATTCTCTATAATCTTATCACAAGAACTTTACATTACACACTTGATTCCGGTAAGGTTCCCAAGATCTGACGACGTTAGGGAGCAAGGAAATATACAGCCTTACTAGTCAACAATTCGGAAAATAGGAGAACAGCAATATATTTTATGGGACTTCAGTGATATGAGGTTAAACAAAAGGGAAATCTCAATTATACTTATCTAAACGTCTTTGGTAATCTTTTGTTACATCAGTCAACTGAATCCGAATTGAGTTCTGATTGAGTTATAGTAAGACTTATTGGACAAAGGAAACGTGGACTTGCACCACGCTTCACTCTACAAATCATGTTAAATTAAAGGTTACAAATAAAGATTAATGAAAAGAGCAAATCAACTGAGTGGCAGGAACATTTACGAAAAGTTTCTGTATCAGAAATAATAATACTTACTGGTTTTGTCAAATTTAAGTAAAAATCCTGCGCGAGTCTCTCTCTCTCTCTCTATTTATCTTTCTCTCTCTCAATGCTTTACCTAGCGAGAATTAAGTGCAGGTGAAAATGGATAGTTTAAAACCACTTTTGTACAAACTCCATCCTTCTTAATATGCAGTGAATCTCATGCAGTTCTGTATACTCTTAGTTACATATGGCCAGAGTTTAAATGCTGTTTAGAAATTGAATCCATTTGGCGCCCTCGACAGATCTTTACTTGCGAAATCACGTATTCCTGTAACTTTTATATAAAATATTAAAATTTTCCCGGATTGGCCATTCACCACCAAGCCAACCATCATGAATAAATAAGAACCGGCTATCTACGAATGTTCGTGATCAGATTCCACGATAGGACGCCTTCTATCTCCTTAAGCTGCATGTGAGATTCATTTAGGTTTTATCGTAGGTTTACCGCCGCACTATCTCTATTTGTCTAAAAATTTAAAATATTACTCGAGCGTCGTTTCATTTTTTTTTTTCCCCGGAGCCCATCGAATCCGTTTAACAGACGGTTAAACCGATCTTTTTATTTCAATTTTTTGCTGGGCCCCCTGCGGAAAATAAATCGTTCTTAATGAGGGTTTGATGTGGCCCGAGGATTAATCAAGATTAAAAGTTGAACCGTAATCCCGAGTAACCATGCGGCTTTGGGATATAAGACGTAATTATAACGCAGAGGAGTGAAAATAAATTCGAGACTTTGTAGTCGTCTCAAAGGATCTTATTTAACCAAACAATCCTTACTGAGTTAACATTTATATTTACAACTGGCTTTATTGTCGTGTAGGATCTTTGGAATATGTAGGCCCTGTTATCTATGATCTGAAAGTTGTTGGAAGCTACTTCTTATGTGAATAAGCTATCCAATAAATAAAAGAAGACCCCGTTACCGGAATGATATATTGTAAAGGAGAGTGTCGTTATGTATATGTGTGTCCGGAAATGTTGAGATATTTTCCAATTACCTTAGAACTCCACCCTTTGCACTGTTACGGATTCAGTCTCGAGTATGACCCGAAAAATCCGAAAACCCCTATTTGCCTCTCCGATAGAATGAAGAATAATCATAAACATAACATATATATTTTTTAATAAATGATTTACACTACGCGAAGTGTCTTCACTGATTTATTTCCACTATGAACTAACACTTAATACTTAATTTATGTCACACTAATTTAACTATATTATGCGCACGGCTGCTCAGGTCAGGTATTCGACGAGTTCCGCTTCACAGTCGGTTCGGTGGCGTCCTTTTAGTAGGAGAGCTGGTGTCTGGAAAATACATGCTACTCATATGCGAGAACAATACCTACTATTAACAAAAAAAAGTTACTGCCACCCCAAATCGGTACCATTTTGTTAATAAACAATCGTCAATATTGCAAAATAGGGGAGTAATTTGACCGATCTGCACAAACCCCAAAATCTGAATACTGCTTCTTTTCATCAAAAGAAGGCACTCCGAACTGTTCTGCTATGTCTGACTGGTGCGAAAATCGTTCTGCCTGGGGTTTTTCCACGGAAAAATTTTGACCAATCTGCACAAGTTCCAAAATGGTAAACATGAATTTATAATGTTAAACAAAGTCCTCGAATACCAATCTGCCAGATTAAAATGGTGCGAAAAATGTTCTGCCAAACCATTTTCCGAGAGGAAAATCTGGAAAATTCAACCAATGTGCACAAACTCCAAACTTTACACACGGCATCGTTATGACACAGAACCCTTATGCGAACTATTCTGCCAACCCTTTTCGGTCCGAAAAGTGTTCTGCCAAGTAATTTTCCAGTAAAAAATCTTGAAAATTCGACCAATTCGCACAAACTTCAAATTTTGCACACTGCTTCGTAATTACACAGGAAGCTTATGTGAACTATTCTGCCAGCTTGAAACGGTGCGAAAAATGTTCAGCCAAGCAAGTGTTGGATAGAAAACCACGAAATTCTCCGACGATGATGAATAAATAATATGATGAATAAAAAAAGGAAAGAATAAATGTAAAGAAATATTTTTAATAATAACAAAATAAATATTAACTTTTTTTTCATAAATTTTCTTTTCGTCAATCACAACTTAATTTACACAATTTAATAGAATTAATGTAACATAGACGGATTAGGTAGTATCATGATGTTACTCGAATTACTTAGAATTTCTCTGAATAAATTTGACTGATACCACGTCTGATTAAATTTTAACGAAAAAAGTAGAGGAATGAATCTCTTCAAAGTGACCAAACATGAGGGGAAATTGCCAAATTAACTTACAAGTTCGAGGTGATTTTTAAGAACTTCGTGTATTAAGATTTTCTGATGAGTCCATGGAAACACTGGACTTTCTAACAACTAGAAAGGGGCTACGAAAGAAGCAAGAAAAGTACACCAACTCAGAATTTTGTATGTTAAGTATCTATCGTTCAGTGGCGTAGGGTGCTGTAATGTCGAGAAGATGAGTTAAAACAAATTATGTATTACTCGAATTATTTTTTAGATATTTCATGTAATAGGTCTACCGAAACTAGGATTCCAACCTAGGAGCTTGAGACCGTCAGTCTACCGTTCTCCCAACTGAGCTATTTCGGTGTACCGATATATGTTTTATTAGGCCCGTTAAAAACAAAGGGTTATTTTTCAGATATTTATTAATCAACAATATCATCACCTACAAAGTCATGTCCACCATAAGATAGGAGAGGCACATACGATCACTCTTTTGGTAATCCCAACATAAATAAAAGTTGCATGGTGCATTTCTCACACTTTAACCTACAAATAATATCATACATTAAATCAGGTAATTTTGATATGACCTTTCGTTTTTCTCGGGGTGAGCATTTTTGTTTATATTAGAAGGGTATTCGAGCAGTACGATTTTTCAATCTTTTGGTGTGTCGAGATCGTGGAGCATCTGAAGGAAAAATCTGATGTAACGTACCTCCTCTGCAATAATGCCAATTTCCTCACGTAATTTTTCTATACTTACAATAAAGAGTAGTGGCAAACAGTCGTCATCGGTTTTAAACCAATTGGAAAGTTCATAAGACTCCATTTCTCAGGCGTGTTACTACGTTTATGACAAGAAGAACTGATAGCATGACACCAATGTACCAGAATAACCCGCGTACTAATGAACTATTGTAGATATTGGCAATGATTAAAGTAGTGGTAGGGGAATGTGTAAAATAAAACGTATGATTGTCATAAATATTTCCCTATTTGTATTGTATAGCGGTTTTAGGTACATGTATTTTACGAGCAGTCTGGTCTGTTGGGTAGGAAGCCTATGTCCTGGGTGCTGATTGCTGTTACTGTCAAATTTTGGCGCGAATTAGGCGCGTAGAATTGTCGTCATTTCCGATAGGAATAATGAGTTCTGGAACGTCTGCCCAAAGTGTTTTATATTCATTTTCTTTGGAAACTGTATGACATATATGCGGACCATTCGTCTTCCATTGTTATTTTACACTGTTCTTTAATTACGTTTATGATATCGTTATTGAAATTCGGGTTTTGATTATTATGTCTTATTTCATCTTTTAATATTGACCAAATCAATTCTATAGGATTAAAAACGCAATTGTATAGCGGTAATCGCAAGATAGTGTGCCCTAACCGCTTTGCCATTTCATCAATGACATACGTTTTTGAAAAAGATTTTGTATTTAAAACTTCCAGTAGTTGCACCTTCGTGTAGCATTCTTCAAAAAACATATCATGTTCCATTAAAAAATTTTGAATATCAATTTTCCTTCTATTCTACTATGATACTTACGGAGCGTTATCTAAAACAACTACCCTATTTGGTGATAGATGTTTTCCATCCAATTTTCAAAAATACTGGAGCATATATCATGGTGGTAATCCAGACATCATTCTGTAATGTATTTAGACGATAGCAGTAAACAGTCCGGAACCCAACCATTATGCGAACCACAATGTAAAATTGAGATTCGTTTTCCCCTAGAAGAGGACACATCCAATCTACTTTTAGGGAAATTATCGCTCCAACCTTTTTTGACATTGTCATTTTAAATATTATTGCAGTACATGAAAAGTACTCCAGATAATTACTCGTTTTCCAAGAAAATATTCTCTACGACTGGCCATTCCTTTGTTACGTTGTTAATAAGGACACATTTACGCTCTGCGAAACGCTCCTAATGGGCGCTCTTTAAGCTTACCTACCTACCAAAAATAATGACTCCTGTCCATTGTCGGGTCGCGTACCGACGGTCAGAAGGATGGTGCTAATAGTCTGGTAATAAATCTGAAGATCAAGTACCTCGAAGAAGAGGAGGAGGTCATAAAATTCATTTGTCGCGAGGGAGCCATAGCTGGTAACGCATACCTACAATACCCTTCTTAATGTTATACAAGCCTAATTATGAGACATTTCTAGAATATTTAAGGAAATCCTGTGAACTTATCAAAGTTTGAGAATATAATGAATATACTCAGTGCTAAAGTGGATTGTTTTGACTTGTTATTTCTGATGAGGAAACACTGGACTTTCTAACAACTAGAATACTAGAAAGAGGCTACGAAAGAAGCAAATATGCATTGTGTTCTCCGTTTCATTTAAAACGATTATTTCCTTTTTTACTGAGGGCTGTCTTAATAATGACCGTGCGGATTCGCTCAATGCAGCATAAACAAAAAGAAATATTTATATTATATTGTAACGTACTTTCCTAGGGAAGCAGCGTCGTCGGCGGCACGACGACTCTGGTGGAAGGTTACGTCACTTGTTTGAATTGGCCCTTGATACGGAGTTAGGAAATTCGGGAAAACGGTTTTAAAGTCGGTTTACCTCGGGCGCCAGATTTTTAAGGATTTACTCCCTAAAGCTACGGGTTAGTTTAAAATCAAGAGAGTGCCAGGGCGTCCGTGAAAATAAAACACGCAGTACAGGGAAAAATGCGGATTATCTATATTACCATCTATGATTTTATTGACAAATGATACAGGAACCAATGAATATTAATGAAAAGTAACATATGAATAGCGGATTATAAATCGAAATATTTTCATAGATATAGGGGCGGTTCGACAGCGGGGTGCAATGATTTGCCGGTTACCAGACTTTCGGGAAAACTTGGCAACGGTGTATAATCCGGAATTTCGGATTTTGGTGAGACACCGGCAACGTTGAACCTCGCGTTCGAGCGGATCGTCCGGAGCACAGCTGTTTAGACAGAAACGGTTTATTTATTGTTTTCAACAACGCAAAATATACACTTTAATAAACGAACTAAAATGTGAACAATTAATCTACATTCGGAAAAGGAGAGTGTCTATGATAGTAAAATCTCTTTTTACAAAAGGGGGAAATGCAAGCTAATAGATTATAAAAGAATATTAATCGTGCAGAGTCGGTTGAAGAGGTTAGATGCAAGCGGAAGAAAGAATGAGTTACAGCGAGAGCGGAACAAGCAGGCAAGGGCGGTTTTAAGCCCTAAAGGGCGTACTTAAGGGTGCAAGCGGGAATCTAGCGAGCGGCTCTTAGTTTTCGGTTGAGACTTAGGCATTATTGGATTAAGGTTAATTATCGTAATAAAGGCGCCTCGGGAACAACTCTCCGATAACGCTTTACCACGAACTACAACGTGATCAAGAATAACTGTTTGAGTTGTTTCAGTAGTTTGAATACTGAATTTCATTTTTAAATGGTACAACTGGTAATTTGAGTTTGCTATTTTAAATTCAAATTTCTGGTATTCTTTTCAAATTTATTTATTTAAAATGGTTTTCACGTTACAACACGAAATTTTCATTGGAATGGCGTACTTTCAAAACGGGATTTATAACCCAATTTCTGGTTGCCAGCAATCTCTCGAAGCGACAAATCAGCAATTTCAGGAGTTGTTTCCGGAGACTTTGGCAACTTTTGCTGTCTTTCTGAAACATTGCATAGGAGTAGTTGAACGTTATTTAAACACAGGGAGCGTAAGCAAACAAAAATCAACTGGTAGACCTTCTACTCTAAACGAAGAAGTTGTCGAGGATATCAGAACTCGAACGCAAAGAAGTCCTTCCAAATCCTTAAGAAAGCTCTCCCTTCAAACAGGTTTGGTCCTTATGTCTCCTATTCAACCAATTTTCATTCTTACCCATAAGACTTTCACTTTTCCATGTTGTTCTAATTCACGGTTTTACAGGTTTATCATATGGAAGTAGCTCCACTGTGCTTAAAAATAAATTAAAGTACCACCCTACAAAATTTCCATCGTCCAGTCATTAACCCCTCCTGATCACCCACAGAGAGTTTTATTTTGAAATTGGTTCAATGACATATTAAATAATAATGATATCCTTGACAATACCTTCTTTTCCGACAAAGCCTGGATTCATCTCAAAGGCTATGTGAATAAACAAAATTACAGAATTCGGTCAGGTGAAAATCCTTATGCTATCAGAGAGTCAGATTTGCACCCGGTTAAAGTTGGTGTTTGGTTGGCAGTCTCAAGGACGCGGGTGTAAGTGCCAATTTTTTTTAATTTTACCGTCAATTCGTAGAGATATATCTAACACCTTTTGAGGCCTTTTATAAACCAATTAACAGACGAAGAGCTTTAAATTGGATATTTTTAACAAGACTCTGGAAGGGCACATACGGCTCGTGCTACTATGGGATATTTAGGAGAGGATTTTGGCGACAGAGTAAATAGTCGGGGCATGTGGCAAAGCAGGTCAGAAGATCTCACTCCATTAGATTTTTCGTTATTTGGGCTCTTGAAGGACAATATCTTTAGGAACATATTGCATACTAAAGAAGAGCTGCAAGAGGCAATAGTTCAGGAAGTGGCAAACATTACCCCCAATATGCTGGTGAATATCTTAATATCTTTGAGAGCCTAAAAAGAAGAGTTAATTTATGTCTGGTCCAAAATGGGGGGCATCAGGAAAATCTGTTGTAGCACCCTCGCAAGACGAACGGTCGGTACGGCCGGCGTAGACTCTTTCGGAACTCTCGCGAAAGACGGACGGTTGGCACTGCAGAGACACTTTCGGAAGAACTCACGAAAAGCGAAGACTGCACCAGATGCCTTCTCGGGCTGACGGAGGGGTACTCGTCCCTCCCAGAGAGGAAGAGACTGGTGAATTATAAAAGCGCCCACAAAAGGAGGAGAAAATAATTGCGGGGTGTTTCGGAAGAACTTTCAGTGAAATGGAAAGCTTGTTACTGTCTCCTATAATAGGGGAACGGAACTACCATATGTAGTGTTTCGGGTAGAGAAGGCGCTTCGTTACAATATTATACAATAATATATATTATATATACATACAATTATAAGCATAAACATATGTTCCAAAATCCATCCGTCAATCCGGCCGTATTCGTAGCTGTTGGATATGGTGATTTCTATACATCTTACGGCAACGCAGTAACTGCTGTAAGTGTAATTAAATGCATGTTAAAAGAACACGTTGAGACCAAAATCAGTTTCAGAATCAAAAACTTTATTCGTGTTCAGTTTATTTTAAATTTATTTTACAAATTTCACCCATGAAATATCTTATAGACCAACACTGGAGAACTACTCTTGACAAGGGAAATTGCACAAAAAATAACTCAACCATTGGTTCACAAATTTCAATACCGGCAACATTATTCGCTACAACTATCGAAAATACACAGGAAACATTAATGTTCGATATAGCAAGGCCACGTTTGCTGCAAACATTCTATTCAACAAGTTAAATAATCCCACTTTTAATGCAATCTGAACAACCATTGTAGATGGACCATTTCTGGCGAAAGATATTTAAAGAAAAGCTGTAAATAATTGCTATACCGAAATCATGTCCAAGAGTAAAACGCATTTGCAAAATAAATTTATTTTTATTTTTGTTAGTGAAATAATAAATGTTTGCAGCCGATACGTAGCAAATATATTGTTTATAAAAATATTCTGCATTAAAGTTTACTTACTGTCTGCTTTTAAAAAATCATATAAATAATTCATCTAATTATCAGAAGATATATTAAACACAGTTTAATCGATATAATTTTATAAGTCAAAAGGAATGAATTTCTACACCAATTTAGGAATTACTAAAGTGATGTAGACTTTATACCCTTTTGACTTATAAACGTGCAACGCCTCTTCAAGTCCCTGGAGGATCAACACGATATAATTTTACCGAATGCTGTTCTATTTAATAAAATCGAATTGATGTTAAGTGATGCTGTGCCATATATGGGAAAGGCTGGAATTTCCAAAAGTATTTTACCTAAGTTTAATCCATTGCATTTTTCTCGCCCACTGTGTAAATTGAAGAGCAGGGGAAACACGAAACCAATTTCGGCTATTAAATGAAATAATAATGTCACGCTCATACATAAGAGACATTTTAAGGGAAGAGAATAATTAATTACATGAAAAATAAGTCAAGCCAAACTTAAAAATAAAAGTTCTTTTTTGATTTCCAGGAAGAAAGAATGATTGTCATAATTGTGACGAAGGTCGAGATGCTGGGCAGCAGAGTGGCGGTCTCGACGCAGACAACTAATTATTTCTTGATTTGATCGGCATACCGGGTATATCGCTAATGTAGCGATCTTGTTGACTAGTGTCAATTACCGAATTGCGATGCACATGTATCAACAGACGAACTCTTGGACACCCGCTCTAATTAGATTATAGTGAAACAAATTAAATTAAAGCAACTTGGTATAGAAGTCCATGCTCAAAGATGGGGGGAACAGCAATAGTTGCGATGAGTCTTAGTCACTACCCCATCCAAATGAAACAACCAAGGGTCGATTGCAATGTAATTAAAAACGAGACATGTTTCGAGCCACTAGTGCCCATCATCAGTCATTTTACAATTAAATGTAGCCTCATGTTACGAAAACAAATTAAAAATTACATTATTTTTTAATTTCCTTTTAATGTTCCTGTTAAACCTGCAACGAGTAGCATTCCACTACGACCCGGAAATAGATTATTGGGTGTGTCGATCAATCCGTAAGGATTGGAGAATTGACAATCATTTGTCAATATTGTAACGTTTTCGGGGTTCACACTTAACAGAGGAACTAGAATTCCATAAACGACGGATGACCAAAATAACCAAACTTTATCGAACTCTCCAAAAATGGAATATATTCACCCAAAACGTCTAAATTGACATTCCCCAAAATAACAAAATAATTAGACCAGGACACTCCCGATGTCGATGTCTGCGCCACTCGGTCGTCCTGCAGGTCGAGAAGCTACGGGGGAATTAGATCTCGTTACACTGCCCCCGTCTCAAAGACGTTTCGTCCCGAAACGTACTTCAATGTACTCCATCTGCTGTTCATGAACTTGTCGTACTTGCTGCTCCTGGTCATGATCTCCCTCATATGGTGCCAGACGGTTGTAATGTACCACTCTGGGCTTTCCATTGGGGACTTTGGCGATGCGATAGATGACGTCATTGATCCGGGTTTTGATGACGTAAGGTCCCTCCCAAACCTTTTGTAACTTCGGTGAGAGCCCACGCTTTTCCTGTGGATTGTAAAGCCACACTAAGTCGCCCTCACTGTAGATGCCATCACCTGCCCTGACGTCATACCAATCCTTCATCCGGTCGCTGGCGATCTGCAGGTTGCCTCGAACCAACTCGTGAATGGCGTCCATTTTCCTGCGGAGCTCGGTGACATAGTCTTCTCCCGCCAGGTCTTCTCCAGGCTTACACCCGAACTTCAAGTCACATGGGAGCCTCATTTCTCTGCCAAAGAGAATATTGTGAGTGGACTCGCTCACCGCCGCTCGATAGGCCATCAGGAAGAAGGGGAGGTGCTGGTCCCAGTCTCGCTGGTGTTGAGACACAACTTTGGATAGGTATTTGCCCAACGTTCGGTTCATCCGCTCGACCATTCCGTCCGACTGGGGATGTAACGCCGTAGTTCGGGTTTTGCGTATGCCAAACTTCTCGCAGACCCTCTGGAAGAGCTCGCTCTCAAAGTTCCTGCCCTGGTCGGAATGCAATTCCAGAGGCACTCCAAAGCGGCAAATCAGCTCTTTTATTAGTGCGTCTGCCACGGTCGCAGCTTCCTGATTCGGTATAGCGTACGCCTCCGCCCACTTTGTGAAATATTCCATGACCACAAGGATGTACTTGTTCCCACCGTTGGTCTCGGGAAATGGTCCTGTAATATCCAGGGCAATTCTCTCAAAGGGGCTCCCTACATTATACTGTCGCATTGGAGCTCTTGGTTTGCGATGAGGACCATTACTGGCGGCGCAAGTCGCACATTTACGGCACCATTCCTTTACGTCGTCGGAGCAGTTGACCCAGTAGAACCTGTCGCGAACTTTTTTTAGCGTCTTCGTCACTCCCAGATGTCCTCCCGAAGCTCCATCGTGTACCAAACGAAGTATCTCTGGCACCCTACTCCTGGGGATGACCAACTGCATTCTTCGCTCCGTGCCATCATGGTTCTCGATCGTCCTTTCTAGCAGCCCATCCTCAAGTACTAATGATTTCCATTGGGCCCAATAGGACTTGAGGGTTTTCGAGCATGGAGCCACCTGCTGCCAAGTGGGTCGCTGCCCTTCCGTCTTCCATGTCTTGATCATTTTTATTTCCGGGTCGTTATCCTGTTGTCGTTGGATTTCTTCAGATGACCAGTCCTCACTAACGATCGCAGTTCGATACGTAACTGCTTCCTTATTCTCTACTCTAGCGCAGTGTGGACAATCCAAGGGGCAAGGTCTTCTGGAGAGGGCGTCCGCATTTCTGTGACTCGTTCCGGCCCGGTGTTCAATACTGAAGTCATATTCTTGGAGCCTTTCGATCCAACGTGCTACTTGGCCCTCCGGGTAATTAAACTGTAGCAGCCACTTCAATGCCGCATGGTCTGTCCTCACCAAGAACCGTCGTCCATAGAGATACTTGTGAAAATGCTTCACAGACTTGACTACTGCTAGAAGCTCTCTCCGGGTGACGCAGTAGTTCCTCTCTGGTTTTGACAGCACCTTACTAAAATAACCTATGACGCGCTCTTGTCCTTCTTGTAGCTGCGATAGGACTACGCCAATACCAACGTTGCTAGCGTCTGTATCCAAAATGAACTGACCACATTCAGTTGGGTATCCAAGGATTGGAGTGGTCGTCAGATATTCTTTCAACTTGTCGAAGGCTGCCTGGCATTCTTCGTCCCACTGGAAGGTGCGTTTCTCTTCAGTCAGTCGCGTCAGCGGTTTAGCTACGTCGGAGAACATTCGCACATATCGGCGATAATAGGTGCACAGTCCTAGGAAACTTCGGACTTGATGTTTATCTTTGGGCACTGGCCATTGTTGAACTGTCCGTACCTTTTCTGGGTCTACCTCCACCCCGTTGCTGCTCACTACTTGCCCCAGATAGTGTACCCTTGATTGAAGCAGGTGACACTTCTTGACATTCAACATTAAGTTGACTCCTTGAAGTCTTTTGAACACCTCCTCCAAATTACTCAGGTGTTCCTCAAAGGTTTTACCGACTACAATATTGTCGTCGAGGTATACCAGACACGTCTTCCAGGAGAGTCCTCTCAGCACGTTTTCCATGACCCTTTCGAACGTTGCAGACGCGTTGCATAGTCCAAACGGCATCACCTTAAACTGCCACAATCCGGTACCAATGGAAAACGCCGTCTTCTCCCTGTCGGCAGGGTCCATTTCGATTTGCCAATACCCACTCTTAAGGTCGAGGGTGGAGAAGAGCTTGGAACCCGTCAGCGTGTCTAGCGTGTCGTCTATTCGAGGCAAGGGGTAGCTATCCTTTTTCGTTACGTTATTTAACTGCCTATAGTCCACGCAGAATCTAGTGCTCCCATCTTTCTTCTTTACTAGGACTATCGGAGACGCCCAGGGACTATTAGATGGCTCGATCACCCCCTCCTTTTCCATGTCCTCAATAATCTTCTCTGCCACTTCCCTCTTTACTTGTGGCAGTCTCCTGGCCGGCTGTCGAATAGGTTTCGCATCCCCTGTATCGATCTTATGTTTGAAGATGTTCGTCCTCCTTGTCTTGCCAATTTCTGGGGTGAATATGGCTTGGTAACGGTGTAACAAGCTGCCCAACTTCTTTCTCTGTAGAGGGTTGAGGGTATTACTCGTCGCTGAGATCACCTGATCGAAATTGACAGGGCGTCGTCCTTTATCTGCTGCTACCTGATGAATTATTGATGCAGCCGACTCGCAGTTCCCCACTCTGGTACCCGCTCTTAGAGTTACAGGGTATTCGTTTACATTAATCAGGCGAATGGAAATCTTGTCGTTCGGTGTTACTAACGCCTTGCCTACCAGGATGCCTCGGCCCACCTCCATGTCATGGTTCCAGGGATCCACCATCACAGGACACCCTCGGTCTATGGCACCCTCGAGTCTAGCCACTACAATCGACTCGCTCCTTCCAGGCAGAGTCACATCTTCCGCCACAATCACTCGTCCAAATATTTCCCTCTGAGGATGGAGGAAGATCTCTTACGTACCCACCTTCATCGTCCGTCTATGAAAGTCCAGTTGGATGCCGTTATTATTCATAATGTCCATTCCCAGAATCACATCTTCCTCAATGTCCGCCACCATCACACGATGCAGAAATTTCGCGGTCCCGATTTTAATCTCTACGTCGGTCTCTCCATGAACGGTGGCTGTTTCGCCCGTGGCTGTTCGTGACCGCCATCGGGAGTTGCTCAGCTTATTTCTTCGATTCTTTAGTAGATCTGGTCGTAGAATCGTCCTAGTCGCCCCAGTGTCTACTAACAAGGCATACTTTGTCCCATCGATTTCTCCGCCTATGTACACACTACCACTATGATGTCGAATGGAAGCTATGGAAGCTAGGAGGGCTTTATATAGATGCCGAGTCGAAGCTACCCCCTCGGAGCTGACCCGTTCTAGTTTTCCTGCCTCTCTGACGTGACCGGCCCCCCTTCCTCTTAGGCCGCTTGCAATTACGACGAAGATGGCCGACGTCACTACAATTCCAACAGCGAAGAGGCTTTTTCTGCTGTTTCTCTACCAGACTCTTTATGGCGTTTAACAGCTGCTCGATGGAGTCGCCCTTGGCGCCTTCACTGGAGTCCTCCGCGTCGTTCATCGCTCTCACTCTATCCTGGTTTCTCGACGCTTCCGTAGCGGCCTCGAACTCTAATGCCATGCTTAAGGCATCTACCAAACTTTTAGGCCGCGCTAGACGCACCGTTCTTTGAACATCCAGGTCGCGTAGGCCATCGACGAAAGTTTATACAGCCAGGCATTCCATAAATTGCTCGGGAGCCGTTGTATAGGCGAAGCGAACTAACCTGGCCACATCGGCCTCAAACTCCTGAAGACTCTCGTTCGCTTTTTGTTTCCGAGTTTTCATTTGGGACCGATAGACTTGATCTAGGTGCGAATGTCCGTACCTCGTTTTCAACCGTTTTATCGGCCCTTTATAGTCGCCTTCTTCTTCGAGAGTGACTGCCTGAAGAATGTCCAGCGCTTCCCCTCGTAGTGACACCGTTAGTGCTCCAGCTTTATCTCTCGATGTCCATCCGTTGGCTCTCGCTGCGGCTTCGAACTGCTTCAGGTAGTTGGACCACGATGTCTTACCGTCGAAAGTTGGTGGCTTCAGTCGTGCAGACGCTCCCAGACTCATCCTTGTTAGCTCCGTCTCTGGAGTCAACTGCTGGTTCAGCTCTTCGTTTGAATCCGGTTCCGAAATATTCGACTGTGCGCCCTGATTAAGGAAGCGCGCCTCCAGCCGCCTTATTCTCTCTTCCCGAGCGGAGATCTGGATCTTGATCTGGATCATGAATTCGTCTTTTAGTGCGGAGATTTGTGCTGCCACTTTTTCCGTTGTCTCATCATCCTCAAAATAGAAAACGTCGGGGTCTTGACCATTATCCTTTAAATACGTCGCTAGTCGGTCCTGGAGGTCCCTTTTCTTCCCTTCGGTTCCCAAATCACGTTCTTCTAGTTCCCTTTTCAATTCTGTCACTTTTAATTCGTGGAGTTTCTTCATTGTCCTAATTTATTTTTAAGTATCCCACTTCTGACACCGATTGTAACGTTTTCGGGGTTCACACTTAACAGAGGAATTAGAATTCCATAAACGACGGATGACCAAAATAACCAAACTTTATCGAACTCTCCAAAAATGGAATATATTCACCCAAAACGTCTAAATTGACATTCCCCAAAATAACAAAATAATTAGACCAGGACACTCCCGATGTCGATGTCTGCGCCACTCGGTCGTCCTGCAGGTCGAGAAGCTACGGGGGAATTAGATCTCGTTACACTGCCCCCGTCTCAAAGACGTTTCGTCCCGAAACGTACTTCAATGTACTCCATCTGCTGTTCATGAACTTGTCGTACTTGCTGCTCCTGGTCATGATCTCCCTCATATGGTGCCAGACGGTTGTAATGTACCACTCTGGGCTTTCCATTGGGGATTTTGGCGATGCGATAGATGACGTCATTGATCCGGGTTTTGATGACGTAAGGTCCCTCCCAAACCTTTTGTAACTTCGGTGAGAGCCCACGCTTTTCCTGTGGATTGTAAAGCCACACTAAGTCGCCCTCACTGTAGATGCCATCACCTGCCCTGACGTCATACCAATCCTTCATCCGGTCGCTGGCGATCTGCAGGTTGCCTCGAACCAACTCGTGAATGGCGTCCATTTTCCTGCGGAGCTCGGTGACATAGTCTTCTCCCGCCAGGTCTTCTCCAGGCTTACACCCGAACTTCAAGTCACATGGGAGCCTCATTTCTCTGCCAAAGAGAATATTGTGAGTGGACTCGCTCACCGCCGCTCGATAGGCCATCAGGAAGAAGGGGAGGTGCTGGTCCCAGTCTCGCTGGTGTTGAGACACAACTTTGGATAGGTATTTGCCCAACGTTCGGTTCATCCGCTCGACCATTCCGTCCGACTGGGGATGTAACGCCGTAGTTCGGGTTTTGCGTAGGCCAAACTTCTCGCAGACCCTCTGGAAGAGCTCGCTCTCAAAGTTCCTGCCCTGGTCGGAATGCAAAAATGGAATATATTCACCCAAAACGTCTAAATTGACATTCCCCAAAATAACAAAATAATTAGACCAGGACACTCCCGATGTCGATGTCTGCGCCACTCGGTCGTCCTGCAGGTCGAGAAGCTACGGGGGCATTAGATCTCGTTACAATATTGTAAAGCGTTAAAATACAGCGGTCAATCTACTGGATTTACCGCTGTTGGTTCCCACCACCAGATCCATTACGCTCATTAGTTTCTGGGGTGGGAAATGACTAAACGTTTCTTGGCCAACATCCAAAAATATAATAATTGCTTTTAAATGACGTCGTTTGGTTCAACGCCTATTGTACAGGAAAATTCCATACCTACTTTCAGGGTAGTTTTTAATAAAGTATTCATTAAAAATTTAAAAAGATATTATACAATTGCAAATACACAGTTTGCACACGGACAGTTTGCGGAATCAACTTGGAGTTTCCCGGTTTCGCGCATGGGCAAAGCCGTAAAATCGTCTTCTTTATATATTTACTCAGCGCAAAAAAGACAAAAAATATAGTACATCAGAAAGCCTTAAATTGATTATGTGTAATTTAATGCAGATAAAAAATGTTGTATTACGATTTGACCATATTTTTCAAAAATATATATAGGTGATACGAGGTTCACCGGGTCATCTATAATTTTTGTTTATCTTTCTTTTTTTAAACTTTACGTGGCATTGCAACGCATGCCGGGCACGGCTTGTATAATATATAATTAAAATAAGTCTAAATTAAAAATGTGTATATTTTATTAATTAAAAATTAATTAATTTATTTAATTATTAATTAATTAAAAAAATGAAAAACTGGTATTAATACCACATTAAACACGAAAGCGGTTTCCAGGCAGTAGTTCGAAACACTGCGTGTACAGGCTTTTCGCATAGTCAGTAATGATTCAGTCGTAGCAGACAAAAGTAATATATGATTAATTATTAGGAGATACCTAATGCTAAATAATGATGGTTGCGTGGCTTCCCCCGTGCTTGCAGGTGTGGGACCCACTTGAACTCCATTAAAGCTGCCAAGTGTAAAAGCTGCGGTGAACTTTGTGCATTTCTGAAACCGACGCGCTGGATAATCCAACTAAACAACTCCCGCGTTGTCCCGAGAGCATCAACTTCTGTTTTACAGAAGATACGTCGCCAAGAGCATCAGTAGTGCCTCCTATTTTCTCGCGGGATCCTTCGAGAATTTCCCCGCGCTGATGATTCTTTGTTAGAAGTTCGAATACAAGCACGGTTGCAGTTTACTCTTGTGTTTATTCCGAATGTCGGTTGCAATTAGTTTTACAGTTAATTTCCTGGTAATAAATTAAACAGGCAGAAGCCTCAGAAGAATCGAACTTGCTGAAGTGTATTGTCACGAGCCGAGTACACGGTGCCCGGATTAACTTTTGTTCGA